>JBBPML010000041.1:0-135095 GCA_038090275.1 Austroboletus novae-zelandiae | reverse complement strand
TACGTTGACCAGGTCAACAGCTCACGACATATTGTTGAGGCTGAGGATAGCGGATCGCCCGTCTATCAAACCCTTGCCACGTCAGCTGAATAGCGATGTTAACGTCCCCTCGCCCCTCGTCACTCAGGTCTACACCTGAGCATAACAAATAGAATCTAACCTTATATTTAAAAGCAAAAATTGGTCAATTTGCAAGCAAGGCTACATATAGCACCAGCAGTCAATTTTTGTAAGTCCACAAATCTATATTATTTTGTGAAAAAATAAGAACAGAGAAAGGATAGTCACATGAGTGACAATGTTTTCCTATACTGAATCATTGGTGGTATCCTACATATTTTGCCCAAAGACTTTGCTCTTGGGCCCATGGCTTGAATGCTTCACCATTCCATCCAATCCTTGGGTACTGGAATGCCTGAATAGTGGCAGACTCCCAAACATGGATACTAGATAGGAGCTGAGAAGCCTTCCAAAAACAAGACATGCTGATGGAAATGCCATAATAACTGTCTCTATCATTCATTGAGCAAAGAAGTGACTTGCCCAAGGGCACATACCTGTTTACATCTGCAGTGTGCAATCACATCAGTTCCTTGTAGCCCTGCTAACCACTCATGGGATCCACATCCACATTGGACAGATTGGTGCTCATACAGATGGGCAGAGACATCAATGAGTGTAGCCTCAAGGTCAGAGTTATAGCCAGAGCTAGACAGACCTGATTCTGGATCCATGGTGTGTTCAGTACCCTGAGAATATGTGTTCCAGTCCCCAATGTCAACCTCCCTGCAATGTGCTTGCCCAAGTTCAAGCTCAGCCTACCTTCAGAAGAAGTACAGGTGTTATCCAAGAAGCTCAACAATGCACTCAACTCTTCAGCTCTTCATCCTATGTGTAGCTGATTGATGATTTGGACATCCAGTTCAAACATTTTGCCACCCAGTACACTCTGTACATTACCTGGCCAGGCAGTATGGTACCTGACAACATGATTGGCAACACATCACAGAAGCAACACATCCCTAGGAAATGTTCAATGCTAACATGTCCACAATGCAGCTGCACTGTTCATGAAGTTTGGCAAGCCATTGCAGACATCTAGGAACAGAATGTTACCTAATAATGATAGCCCAAGGTCTCCATCTATGGATGTGGTTTGTGGGCTACACAGGGCAACCTGCATCCATCAGTGGCACCAAATCTCCTTACACTTAGTGGCCCACCGAGTTGAAACTTGTGCGAGTAGTGTACGGAGAAGGACCTTATGTCCTGTTAGAGAGAGCGTCCATATTGCTCAATAGGAGACACAAGGTGCGACTTGAAAAAGCGACTTGCCAGATTGCTTGGTAGTGGTCCTCTACTGGCATGAACCTCTATCTCCAGAAATGTATTGTTGCTATCCCCAAGGAAACGGCCAGAGCCAAAAAGTAATGGTGTGACAAAGTTGTTGAGTTTGCTGATAAAGAACGAGTCAGAGGAAGGAGCCAGAGGTGGGTATGTTGAGGGAATGGCGGTATATGTATGGAACGGCAACGCCTTGACAGTGGGACCGGCAAAGTAGCGAATGCTAACGGCGAGTGAGAATGAGATGGAGGAAGAGATGGAGGGTAGGGAAACTTGATGCCAGCATCGCGGGCGAGGACAGCAGTACAAAGGTCAGGCCTTCAGACCCTGGGAGCCCAGCTGAGGGACATGGTAGGTGTGACCGGAAAGGACAATGACGCGTTGAGCACGCGTTCAGTCTTTGTTCCGAGCGAGGCGCGGAGAAAGAGGACGTCCGCAAGGCCAAAGAGGTCGATCAGACGACCCTCCAAAGACCTGTCGAGACCAAGCGCGACGCAAAAGAAACGACACACAGCAGCAGCGCCAAGGACATTCCTAAACGTCGATCTCGGGCCAGGTGCGGGGTGTGGGGCGACAGCACGGCTTGTGTTGCTGGCGCCGTGGACGCGGATGGCGGTGACACCGGCGCATCCACAAGCTCGACCATGAGAGTGATGAACCGTAAACTCAACCAACAAATCTCAAGATCTCATGACTCAGCCTGCTAGAGGACAGAATCCATGTCTTCAAAGCAGATTGAGCTGCAGACGGTATCTCCTCTAAGTCTTAGTGACTTTTAGAGATGCCATCCCCTTTTCGAGCTCGCCGCGGGTGCAAAGCCGTTCATCAGGTTGACCAATGGACGATGCTGGCCTTGTCAACGTAGACGTGCCCACGCTCGAGGACGCAGACGTAGATGGTTTCAGCGGGGTCGTTGGCCAAGGATGTCTGAGTGATGGGGTGAGCGACGGCAAACACGGACAGATGCGAGTACGCACCATCAACGTGGACATCGTCGACACGGCTGGACATGATCGTCGACGACGAGCTCGTAGCACGGTAGCATGCGAATCCTTTCCAGTCTCGCCCTCTCATCGCTGTCACCTTGACGCCGGTAACCATCTTGTAGGGAAATCGGTTGCTTGCATGATCTGTCAGTTATCTTCGTGAAAAGACGGACATCCAGCCGAACCAAGTGCAATAAGTAGAGGGGGCGGAAAAACTGACTGCAGGTGCAGTGACACTGACACAAACTGACGCAATAATAATTGGCTGCGCAACTCCGAGTTCGAAGCTCAGTTCACACAGATGCCCAATAGTACGACTGAGCGTTCAGCTCTGAGGCACATTTGGACCGTCTCATCGGACACGGTCAACATTTTCTTCCTTTCTTCCCTACCTTTCTCACCATTTTCTTCCTGTACAAACTAGCTTTGGACTCCGAAGAAATCTTCTGGCGCGTTTCGCACCCATCTCCTCATTCAGTTAGACAACAATTTCAGTTTTTCAAATAACAGCACAATTTCTTGGGCTACAGATGCTTGAGTGGAAAATTCGCAAACATATTTCAATATGGACGGGAGCAATGTGAGTGACATTCAAATTGTTCATTTCTTCTTATATGCGTATTTACAAGTTCGTTTGCACAAGACGAAGGCGCAGATCGAAAGCGCCCAGTACTTTAAGTAATATGCATGTCGCAACAAAGTCGGGTACTGGCACTTGCGTCGCTACGATGGATACACAGTAAAAAGGATACCCAACCAGGCGAAGAAACTGTACCAAATCTGAATGTTGATTTTGGCACCTGTGCCAATGGAGGTGAGACGACGATGCGGACGGAAACGGGACGTCTGACTTGCTTTCAGTTTTCGCCGAGAATCACCGTGGCCTTTACCATGATTTTTCGAGGGTTGAACCGCAACTACATCCTCCTCCGAGTATGACAGTCACAAAGTCGCTTCGGAAATCTGTGGATACCACTGAACTTTACAAGACAACCCCGCCCGTGTTTGGCCATGATATGCGCTCTTTGCGTTCGATCCCAACTATGTCAACCTCAACCACGGTAAGACGCTCGGTCGCTCGATGACGGTCGCTGCAATGCATTCATTCACAGGTTCCTATGGGTCTCTGCCGCTCCCTGTCCGTGGATACTGTGATGAGCTGAGCGACGAGATCGAGTCCAATACAGACAAGTTTATGAAGCTCAACTGCCATCCCTATCTCGACCGCGTCTGAGAGCGTGTCGCCAAGCTCATCGGTAGAAACGGACAAATGTGTGATTGTCACCAACGTCTCGCATGGTATCGCTACCATCTTGCGTAACCTGGCCTTCAATGAGGGTGACACTCTTGTCAGAGGTATGTTGTTTGTGGTTGTATTCCTCCCGATTAGCCTCACAAAATACCCAGCAACGACTACATATCCGTCCGTGTCCACAATGCTCAAGTATATCTCAGACGTTACGCCTAACCCCGTTTTGTCGACGTTTGACCTTTAATATTCAATTTCCAACGTCGCACGCACAGATCGTGCACGATTTCGAAAAATATATCAAGCAATTAGCAATGACCGAAGACACGACGGGAAAAAGAAAGATCGTCGCTGTCATTGATAGCATCGTTTCGCGACCGGGGATGCTGCTTCCCTGGAAGAAAATGGTCAACATTTGTAGAGAGGTAGGGGTAATAAGCATCGTCGACGCTGCGCATTCGATAGGACAAGAGTTGGACATCAACTTGTCCGAAGCAAAGCCTGACTTTTGGGTTTCCGTATGTCTTCCTATCCTTCTTTTTCCACGTAAATACACAGCACTCGTTTCAAAGAACTGTCACAAATGGTTACTTTCAAAGAGAGGAAGTGCCGTTTTATACGTGCCAAAGAGGTTCGTGCCGTCAGCTCAGTGGAGTTTCTGACATTGATTCACGCCCTCAGAAACCAACATCTGATTACATCGCCAATCCCTACGCCGCCAAACTATTCTTCTCCGCAGGACAGCAACTACAAGGATCCCCAAGAGTTTTTGAAGCTCTTTGAATGTGTGCGCCCACATTATTTCGACGACTTGTTCGAAACTTTGTTCTGGGAACGGAACGATCGATTATATCCCACAACTGAGCATCAGTGCAGGTTCGACGTTCTTTTTGTTATCGCACGCCGTTTCTGATGGTTTGGTACAGCGATCGATTTTAGAGAATGGTTGGGTGGCGAGCACAAGATCAACGCTTATAGTCGCGCGCTTGTCATCCGAAGAGGTCAACACCTCGCCGAACGTCTCGGCACGAGCCTTTTAGACCCAGACGGCGAGTTCACGTTGAACATGGTGCGTTGAGATCGACGCTTAAAGCTTGTTATTGACGCTCGAAAAGACCAACGTGGAATTGCCCTTGTCTGGTGAGGTCGGGGCGTCGGACGACGTCTTACGATTCTTTTTCGAGACTATTTTGGCTCAGTGGCAGGTGTCTGCTTTTCCGTACAAGCACAATGGGGAGTGGTGGATTCGATGCTGTGCACAGATTTGGAACGAGGTTGGGTCCATGTTCGTTCCGTTCTCCGTTTGCTTGATCGTATTTGTCATGCACAGATATTCCGACTTCGACGCGATGGCAAACGCACTCAAGGACGTGTGTGTCAAAGTGGAGGCATTGGCAGCATAGCGGAACTGTTGACGTTGTTGTCTTAGAGGGAATTGTACATACTTTGCGATAACGCCGGTTCAAATCGGTACCTTTTCATCCGACATGTGAGATTACACTAATATAAAAATGCGCTATGACATACATACATTACTTGAAGAGAAAATTATAGAGAAAAAGTCCGAAAAAACGATGACATACTGGCTATCGCAAATCTTCACGCAGTCGAGGTAAAACGCGAGCTAGACGTAAGGAGGAAAACAAGACGTGTAGGCACAGACAAAGCTGAGAGTCTTCAATCAAAACAACAGCATGCTACTAGACGAAAAGAAGGGCGGCGGCGCTAAGGCTGCCAATGTTAAGTAGTTCAATTTGTGGTCGCGTGCAGACGGGAAAAGACGTACCCTTTGAAAAGGACGAGAAGGGGAGGGCCGGGCCGAAAGCAGATCACAGAGTTGTTGCTGCTTTAACGGAGAAGAAAGGTTCTGCTGGACAGCCTATTCTTGGTCATGCTTCGAAGGCCTTTGTATCTTTCGCGGGAGCTGGAGGGATATATTCTGTAGGAGTTTTTATCAACGCTTTAAAAACGCGACAGGGAAAACAACATACGCGAATGACACAAGGCGGGGGTTCCGCAACAGTGTTCCACAGCAGATCGGTGCACATTTGTGTACCTCCGTGCGGGAGAGCGATTGGGCGCCCTCAGAATAGGACACCAAATGTTATACATTTGTACGCTGTATTTTCGAGATGAACTGTCGAAACATGATAAGGTAAAAGATACCCACCAAAGTACGCGAAAAAAACAGCCAATTTTCAGTTATGAAAGGTTTTGTGCTTCGAAGTATCCTGGAAGGACGTCATCGATGGACATTGAAACAAAGAACATGGACTTACCGAGAGACGATGCAAAACGAACCCTTCAAAAAAAAACTCTGAGACAACATATATTTTTACTCCCTTTTTTGACCGGGTTTTGGATGTCATATTCTTTTTTTTAAAAAACGCTTTTATAATCTAGACGGGGGCCGAGTTAGAACGAAAGGGGAAAACAAAAGAGTGGGTGCATGCTTTAATACCAAGGATCGACATCCATGGAAGTGAGCCGCGCCTTCAACTCCTTCATGGACCTCCGGCGCTTCTTTCCTTTCGAATTGGATCGTGTTATTTTGGCGCATGACCACATGGGAACGGGAGGAGGCGACGATGGCAAAAGTTGATCCAACGAAACATGCTCTCGAACGTGAAATGAAGGACTGAAGATGTTCTGTAAACCCTGTGTGTTGCAAAACGAAGCAGTCGCCTTTCGGGCTTTTGTTGGCACTCTAGGGGTGGGTGTCCACTGGCCGTTGCGAGAGGATTTGTAGCGCTTCAAGCTCAACCACGTCTGTAGCGCTGTAAATGGCCGTTGGAGATATTAAGGAACGATAATCTCACCCGAAGTTTCCTATACTTGTTAGTTTTGGGAGCCAATGGAGTACGTGTTTTGTGCTCCAATAAAAAAGTCGATTTCTAAGCATACTGATAAGCGATAACCGTCAGAAGACATATGATCAACTCACCCATAGAGCATTAATTTGCAGGTCAGCCAACCCGCGAGACGCGTCCAGGCACGAAATTCCGTGGTTTGCAGCGACCTGTGCATTCCAGATTACAAGATCAACAATATAAAATGTGAAGGGAGAGTAACTGACCCTTAGATTTTTATATCCTTGTACCCTTCGAAGCCTGCGAGGTGGTACACCAGGTAAAGGTAAAGAAGGATCCTCCTCTACATCCACGCTCGTCGCAAAGGAAGTGTCAACGGGCGACGGGCTGGTCCTAGAGCCTGCCAAGCCTGCGCCATGCGCCATAGCGTCACTAGAAAGCGAATCACTGGACAAGTAAACGGTGAACCCAGAATCGGTGCTTGACCAAGGCACGTATGAGCTGGATGTCGGCAAATCCTCCAGTTCCGCATCCATCGTTTCAGCGACTACTCCTGTACATCCATCTTCCTGTAAGCTGTCGAAGGATATATCAAGCTGGGGCAATGTCGTCTTGAACTTGAAAATTTGCCCGGTAGACGACGTGGATAACGTTTTGAACAAGTCCTCGGTGTGTCCTTTGACTACGTCGTGAGTGACGGTGACGGTGATTGCATGCGGAGGAGAAGCAGACTCGCCGCGCTGATGCGTAGACGGAGACTGGGGGAGTGGATGGTCGTTTATCACGTCACAATCGATGCCAGTGCTGGGGACTGCAGAAGGGCTGACGTTGTGAACAGCCACAGGAACACGACGGACTGGCTTGAGTAACTCGATAATGCACTTCTTCGCGTACTTGACCCTGGAGAAAAGCTTATTCTGCCTTTCCGCTTGGACATTCGCGCGAACGTTGACGAGGGAAGACAGCTGAACCGTCCTCTGAACAAAACAGCGTCAACTACCGACTACTCATCGAAATAGTTTTGCTTACCACATGCTCGAACGTCTTCGTTGTAAAAAACTTGTTATGCTTTTGCGCCTGAACATCGGCACCTACGCTGCATAGCGGCGAGGGTTGAGCTTCCCTCTAAAAGGCCAATATCAATCACCAAGAAATCGCAGAAGGAGCCCTATTAGCTTACCATGTGCTCTAACGTTTTCGGTTTGGAAAAGTTTACAGTCTGATTATCCGGGCTGGCGTTGGACAATGACGAGGAATGAACCGCCTGAAAGACCAGCGTCAATCACCAACAACTTGCCGAAGTAACACCTCTTACGTTGTGGTCGTGCTCCAACGTCTTTACTTCAAAAAATTCCTTCCGCTTTTCCACATGGATACCCGCGTCGACAATAAAAACCGATGGAGAATGGATTGCTTCCTAAAGGACCAATGTCAGTCACCCACAACTCGTTAGACTATAACTACTTACCATGTACTCCGGCGTCTCTGGATCGGATAGGTTGTCGTCCACGATGATGGGGAAAGTACCGAACTGGTAAATCGTTTTGCCCATGCGAACGCTAACGTCTGAGGAAGGGCTGCAGACGTTGACGGGCGTGTTCCGACCGATCTTGCTCTTTTCGAAGATATTGACGGACTGGAACTTGAAGAAGTTGGTGATTTTGATGGTCATGATGACGGCGTACGATGGCGAAGTAGCTCGTGAACAGAGGTCGTAGTGCGAATGGCCGATAGCTGCAGCTGAACGATGCAGTGAGAAAGGCGGCCCGTCTTTATATCGAGCACATTGGATTTCAGTCGACTCGGAAATTACGGAGTCGACTGTCAGCCGCATTAAACATGCGAAACACGGTCGAGGCTGCAATAGCAATGATCGCAATGATAAATCACTGAGTAAACTACGAGACGGATAGAAAGCTTACTGCCGTCGTAATGAATCGCTCGAACACGACATTTGTGAGTCTGGAACTGGGATCCTTAAGAAAGAAAATGTCAACTGGCGTCAAGTGGTTTCTTGCCGATAGTGGCGTAGTAGAGTACCGAAATTGGACATGACCCACGATCGTCATCATCATGTCTTCCTGCGGAAATCCAACCACGGACGATGATGGCCTTATGTCTCGTAAGTTGGGATATAATTCCTTGGCGACTGTCATTCAACACGCTCTTTACCTGCAGGACGTCTCAGATTCAGCAAGGGGAGAAATTGTGTAAAATGCAAAGAAAACCCCAGCAAGATCGTGATACGACACGCAGCGTACTGCAAGTAAGACTGTTTTGCTATTCCGATAGCCAAGATGGACCGCCTAATGGTTCGTCAGGGAGTGTTTCACACCTCTTGTAACCTCGAAGTTTCGAAGGTCTCTCGAGCCCTTTGTAAATGCCAATGCCGGGATGTCCAAACGACCAAAACTCAAGGCCTCGGGGTCCCTTGTACTCGGATTCTCCGGTGGTCTCGGCTCGTCCGTTCTCCTCGACATGGTTCACAGAACCTATTTTTCCAATCAGTCCCCCATCCCCATAAATGGCGAGCCTCGAGGAGGCACCAATCATCCGCGGAGTGCAAACGTCTGGGCATCTTGTACGGTATGCTACGTGGAAGTATGCAGTGCCTTTCCGAATGTACGAATGTTCCTCATCGTCACATCCCAGCAGCTATAACTGAAATCACAGGCGCGGGATAGAATAACAGAGATCACGAGTGCGCTCAGCTCCTACCCAAAGTTTGACTTTGTCCCGCTTCGCCTCGAATATGCTTTCGACGAATCGTGGTGGCATACAATCGCCACGATAGAACAAGATCGTTCGCGGCTCGCGATTGAACTAGGAAAAGATGGGTTGTACACCGAAGGTAGATTTGAAAATACGTTTTCTAGCTTGTTTGGTAACAGTCGTTTCCAATAGCACTACGCCTTGCCCCTTCCCCTAATACTTCTCCCGTGGAGGCCTTGCGCATATATCTTGGATCATTGCCCACACAGACCGCCGTCTCAAGTGCCATTCGCGTCCTCGTTCGGCTCTTGCTGCTGTATACAGCGCGATCTCGTCGAGCGTCGCACTTGTTGTTGGGAACGTCGTTGACCACGCTTTCTATTTCTTTGGTTTCTTGCATTTCTGGTGGAGGAGGCCATTCGATCCTTGAAGAACTTTATGAAGAATGGAACTCCAGTCTACCGACAACCAATGATAACAGCGATGCGATACGTGTAATCCGGCCTCTCAGGGATGCGACCATGAAGGAATGTTCAATGTTTGCATGGTGGCACTCGATCCATATCGTTGGTAGAGACAGACAAATACGTGCTACTGCCGGTATTCGCGGTTTGACGAAAGGTATCAAGTAGTTTGTGCAATGCCAAGCTTAACTGGACTAACAAATTCGTAGATTTTATTATTGGGCTGGAGAAAGATTATACATCGACTGTTTCCACCATCGTCCGTACTTGCGCCAAACTGGAACCCAAGAGCGCTTCTAAAGGCTTCTGCGTGCTCTGCCAACAGTAAGTGTACCTCTTTGGCGAAGAGAATAGTCAACTGAAAGTAGACAGACCTATACAAGAAGGACTGGACGATTGGAAGAGCCGGATCTCGATACGAACCTATTCCGATGCGAAGCTAGAATCGGATCTCGTTCACTTACCAGCGCCCGCGCCATTGAGTGACTCGAACAATTTAACCACATCCAGCCCATGCCCTTCAATCACGACAGACCTGTGCTACTCTTGCCGAACCATGCTTACCAGCAGAGGTAGCCGGGCCACCAAATCCAAGCCGTCGAGCGTCTTCCTCGGCGATCAAAGACCGTCGTCTGCTCCGCTGCCCCTGTGGGTACCTGAGAGTGGTGCACAGCCTCGTGCACAAGACAAACAGGTGCTGGGATCGGACGGCGAGCTCTGGGTTCAGAGACGTCGAGACGAGGCAAATCAGCGAAACGAAATCGCCGATTTTTTGCTTGACAGTTGAGAAGACTGAGAAGAGGGATATTAATGAAGACACGTGCTGTGTAGTTGTGATGTACAAGAGGACGAATGTGCCATATGCACGAAACATCATCTAATTACGACCACATGGCACATCTTAGTCCCTGCTGTAGCCGACGACTACAAATAAACCGGTAGCAACTGTTCCTTTCCACCGTTCCACTGCAATGTTTGCAGAAGAACTTCCCGAGCTCTACGACGGCGCCGAACAGCACAGCAACTTGACCGAGTCGTTCCAGGCAACGAAGAACATTCTCCTCAAATCGCACGGAAGACCGCCCTGGTGATATTTTACACCTTGTTGACCTTTGCCAGTCTCTAACCACCGTCCTCCTCAGGTACGGCGAAGATGGTCTTCCTGTGTGCGATGCGTTTGTCATTGGGATAGCAGGTACGCCCATCAGCTCTACCACACCGTCGTTATAACATAGTTCGTCGTCGCAGGGGGTTCCGCTAGTGGCAAGGTCGGTTCACTCTGCAAATTAAATACTACGCGGCGGTGGCTCACGACAGCCAGACTCATGTAGCGAGGCAAATTGTCAAGTCGCTGGGATCTGTGCCAACAATCGTGATTCTGTCGCAAGTATGCATCTCCTGTTCAATAGCGAAGCATGTGCTCCATCGTCGGACAGGATAGTTTCTACAGATACCACAACGAGGAAGAAATCGCGCTGGCTCACGCGAATCGTTTCGACTTTGACCATCCGGATGCTCTCGACATGCCCATGTTTGCGTCGGTACGTTCGATTCGCATGTAAACTTACGTGGCTAATCGTTCTTGGCAGTGCCTCGCGGACCTGAAGGCGTGCCGACAGACTAACATACCAGTCTATTCCTTTGCGGAACACCAACGATTAGATGAAACGAAGTACCTGTATGGTGCTGCCGTGATCATCGGTATGACATGTTTACTTCATCGTTTCACGCGGTCTTGATTATTATTTCAGCTGAGGGCATCATGGCGTTGCATGATCCTAGCTTGCGTGCTTTGTATGACCTCAAAGTGAGATTTACGCGTTAGTAACCTGTCGCCTTTTGACGTCACCCAGGTGTTCGTCCAATGTGACTCGGACCTGATGCTTGCCCGGCGCATTCAGCGAGACGTCAAAGAACGCGGCCGGAATATGGAAGGCGTGCTCGAGCAGTGTGTTTTTCATTTGCTTGTTGTGACATTGTTATTATGATGTTTACCTGACTCTCAGATACCTTCGTTATGTCAAGCCCGCTTTCGACAACTTTGTTCTCCCAACATCTCGTTACGCGGATATCGTAAGTTGCGACTTGTTTCCTACACAACCCAATTTGATGTTCTGTTGCTTTAGGTTGTTCCTGGCTCGAACAATTCCGTTGCAATTGATCTCATTTCCACCCACATCAGACGTCAGATGAATGAACGAGCTCGACATTTCCGAAAATACATGGCTACCCCAAACATTGATAAGTGCCTCCAGTCCAACGACAACTACGAGTTGAGCGTGGTTATTTTGCCGCAGACGCCCCAGTTGAAGGTCAGTTTGATGTTGATCCGTCGTCCCAACGTTACGGACATGTAACATTCTGCCAGGGCATTTATACCATTTTACGGGATGAGTCATCATCTCGGCAGGACTTTATCTTTTTCGTTGATAGACTTGCTACTTTTCTGGTCGAGAAGGCCATGGAACTACTTCCCTATAGAAACAAGGTCATCGTCACACCAACGGAAACGGAAACATCTGGCAAGGAACTGGATGTCAAGGTAGTTTTGTCATGAACCACATCGTATTCGGAACTCATTCCAACTCACTAGAACATTTGCGGCGTCTCTATCATTCGATCGTACGTTGTTGGCTTTGGTTTGGACAGATCTGGCCCTGACACGGTCACCCTTTTTCTAGAGGTGGTCCCCTTGAAAAGGGCCTCGAGCGAGTTTTGAGCGACGTGGCGATTGGATCGCTGCTGGTACAGTCGGATCCAAAGACGGGAGAACCTCTGCTCTTACACATCATGCTTCCCAAATTTATTCGCCACAGGCACCTCGCGATTGATACCTGGGTATTCCTACTGGATGCGCAGGTCAGTAGTTTCGAGCTTGGTCCTTTTTCTGTCTGACTGACGTGCCACGAGATCGGTACGGGTGCTTCGGCATTCATGGCTATCCGCACTCTCTTGGACCATGGTGTCCAACAGGATCACATCATCTTCGTCACGTTCCTGATAGCTCGCAACGGAGGTTTATTTGTCCTTCACAGGGCTTTCCCAAAAGTAAGGATAGTCTGTGGAGCGATCGACGAGGGCCTGCGAGAGGCCTGGCTTAAACATTACCACTCGGAAGGGGAAGGGCATCATGGCGGAGACGGAAGGAAAGTTTGGATCATGGAACCGGGTATGGGTCACATCGGTACGTCCTGCATCTCGACGTGGATTTCGTTTCTAATCGATTCTATTACGTAGGAGACCGCTATTACCTATAATAAATCTTTACAATCGGAAATGTACAAAGGGACACTGATGGACTAAACTGCTACATCTCATGATACGGTGTGACATTCTAAGGGAATGTTGGAATGAAAAACTACGGGCTATGCTGTGGGTATGGATACAGAGTAAAGATGCGTTGAGATAGTCGAATATGATGACGAGCCTCAACCGCCTGTTGCGAGTACGCAAGCAGCGACCACGCTCGGTTCACCTGATGAAACCCTAGTTAATGGCCAGATGTGCCAGCATCAGTTCGACCGACAGTACCTGGGTAATACCAAAACGAAACCGCGATGATCACGTATAGTGCTGTTTGTAAACGTTCAACTTTGTATGTTGGCTATGGTTTGGGAACGGCTCACAGATCAGAATTGCGCCGTCGAGCCAATTCGACTTGCCATCTGCTACGACGTGACTCATCGTTTGAACTGAGAACCACGTCAACGCTGACTTTTTATGCTACAAAAGAGAGTACTTGCCAGAGATGTAAAGTACCTGCCAAAAACGATAAGCATGCGACCGACTGTCCTTACACAACATCACTCACGACGGACTCGAACGGGTCAAAGAGGAGTGCCAACGGCCTGTTCATCGCCCAGCCAAGGATCGCCATAAAACTTTTTTTTCACACGTTGGCATTAGATTCTGAGCAAATCAAAAAGACGGGTCGACTCACGGAATGATGAATAGCGTGGTTTGCTTGAGCCACAAAGAGACATTCAGGCGACCAACCCTGAGCAAAGGCAGAGAAACGCACTATTGCAGACCCGACTGCAACACTAACGCTGAGCCCAAGTTGATCTTTGACGGAAACGTTCATTGCAGTGACGCATTCTGAATGCGGAGATTTGTTAACGGGTTGGAATTGGCAGAACAACATGGTGCACGACTGACCTGCGATGGAAGTAACCGCCGGGAGCAAAATCAAGCTGACCCACCGCTTGCTAATGGACGTATCTATCCCATCCATACTTCCCACGAGCTCTTCTGCGTTGAATGTAGCCAGCTGGAGCGTAGTACGTTTCAGCCACTGACACGTCGAATCCAACGCAACTTACAATGGTCACCGTAGTCAACAGACACAACGTCAGGGTCAAACTCAGCTTCGGTTCTTTCAACGATTTGGCTGAAAGCTTGGAACTTTGATCAGGTTCTGGAAGCGCAGCGGAACTTATGGGCTCGCGCAAGCCACGATACGACTCAGTCATTGTCGACGTCTCGTCCTCGGATCGCCACTGTGGCTTATTCGAAAAAGACGGCCCGGGACTCGGGCACGAGGGAAAAGCTGTGTAGTTCTTCAACCCTTGTGTTACCAACCGAATAGTGGGGCTCGAGCTAATAATCTTCTCGGGAATGTTCGACGTCGAATTTGCGAGAGTCGCGTCAGAGGGCGACTGGATGCTGAACCGTCTATTTGGCGTCCTGAGAAGTGTGTCCAACCTTTGTCCAGTAATCGATGAAGACAAAGACCTCCAGCCCAGGACGTCAGGTTCTGACCGAGACGTCTTCAAAAATTCCCCACTGAAGATCCGCCTTTCCCTGATGAAGCGGGTGTTGATAGGAATTTTGACAGACAGCCTGTTACTCTTCTGCGTTGTATCTTTGTAGAGGTGCTGATGGGACCAAAACTGAAAAAGAAGATAAAGAACATAGGCTGCGTCAAGGGCTGAGTGAAGATGTTTATGTCCTACGCGTTCAACTCACTAATAAGGAGAACGATGGACACCTATTAAAATCGTATTAGATATTGCGTGAGCCAAGCAAAAAAAAAACTCACTCCGTGACTCATTTTCAGTATATCTTTCCTCTGTTCTGCAGCACTTGACTCATGGGCACCTCTAAGCGCAAAATGGTAAACTGCTGGTAAAAGCAATGCACCGACACTGATGCTAAGCAACGAAGAATGTATCTGAGTTGCAGCTGATCTGTTGTTTAGCGATGAGCTGCGCTATTTTAATAGTTTTGACATACTCTGATCGAAACCTTGTTCTGAGAATCGTAAACCGCCGGCAAAAAAGCACATTCCAAGGATCAGAACTGAGGTGTGCGACGTAAGGGAAACTTCGTTCGCATAGAGAATTGAAAAAAAAAACGCACGGAGTTTACTCAGCATAGAGCCGATTACTGTCACAAGGTGAGTGGAATGTGGTCGCGAAGAGAGCTCACGTACATGAAGATTGGACTACATTGAGTTCACACTTTCTCAGTGCAGTTACCTGTAGGTCCGAGTCAACTTGATAGGATTGTAAATCATAAACCGGTGCCCACCGCAATAACCAACTCGACACTGGCAAAGGAGTGGTTTATCAGTAATACTATATGAATCATATCACGCACGTGTTACTCTTGGATACCGAAGGGAGAGAAATTAGTATCAGCCAGAGTGTCGTTTTCTACACGTACCATGCTCGCATTAAGAAGTCCAGTCTTTGATCCGCCGAACCTGACAGCCAATTCTCGGGTGGCGAGGTCATGAAGCTATTTCAGATAAATAATACGAAGTAATAGCACAGCTGAAGGAATACCTTCACGAGCGGGATCATCGAAAGGATAGAGACTGTGCAGCTTGATAAGCCTGCGTGTCCACGATTGCTGTAAGAACATTTGCTCACAGACAAAGACCAACTTTTCACGCCTTCCCATGACCCAATTACAAACCCACTGTGCTTGATCAGCCTTATTAGTTCACTTTCTACGGACAGGCTTACCGTGATTGGCATGAGTAACAGCAAAACGTTCAACCCTATACCAAAGAACGCGATGCACGATGAGCTTCCAGACAACCCGTAAACCAGAATCATACAAGAGCAGCATATTATGACCCTCAAACCATCCCACATCTGCATGAATGCCGTCTTTCTTTTGCCGATGACATCGTTCGAACTAGATTGCTGTTGGTCAATCGAAGATCCTTGCAACAAGGGATAGTTCCATCTAAAAGGAGACTCCTTGAACTCGCTGCGAGGGTGAGGCATGCCATCCGGGTACGGCGGGGCCAGATTGACGGTGGAAGAGCACGTAATGGCTGACAGTCGAATATCTGATCGTGGTGGCGACGAAAGCCAACCAGCGACCTCTGTCGTGTCGGGTTCAGTGCGACTGGCGGCCTGTGAGATGCTATCATAGGCCGGGTGAATGACCAGCGTAGAAGATTCTGAGGAGCCCGGAAGGGAATGGGTGTCGTCGATGGTGGGCATTGAAGCCGAGTGATAGCAATAAGCCCAAAACCAAATGGAAATAAAATGGAAATAAATAGTGGCGAGCAGGGAATAAATATGTCGGGAGAGATGGGTGTATTGCACAGAGCGTCGACGTCCCTTTAAACATGGACTGATACGTTCGTAAACGCCTGCCTGATATGGCAACTGGGAATTTTGAAGTGATTGTCGGCGTGCAGGACTCAGCAAGGGCCAGGCTCGGCAGAGGCCAAATCACTGACAGTCTGGCAAAATAAAAGATAAGTACACGAGCACGATGGCGTACTAGTGACATATTATGTCCGTCGGGAATGTATCGATGAGAAATGCTCTCAGGCGCGTTACAATGTCACCCGTGACAAGAGAGTTTCTGTGTCACGCGCTGTCCCGGTTTGCGCCTTCGTCCACTTCAATCCAGCCATGCTTAGCACCGCTCTCCGTGCCGCTCGCCCTGTCGCCCTCCGCGCTGCCCGTTCAGCCAACGCCACCCGCGCACTCTCCACGACCGTTGCTCGTCGCTCGGGTCCTCCCCCTCCCCAACTCTTGGGTTCTGGTGGAAAAACAGGCGAAATCCCTACAGATGAGCAACAGGCCACCGGTCTCGAGCGTTTCCAACTCCTCGGTGAAATGGAAGGCTACGACGCCTTTGACTTGCAACCCCTTGACTCCAGTCGCGTAGGCACTCTCCAAGACCCCATCAAGGTTTACTCTCTGGTGAGCTCAACTCGTTGCCTATTTTTTGTTATGCCCATCTTGTTTCAGGACACCGAACGTATTGTTGGTTGCACCGGCTCTCCTGCCGACTCCCACGAGCTTCACTGGTTCACTCTTCGCCAGGACAAGACCCGTCGTTGCACCGAGTGCGGTTCCGGTAGGTGGCTGTTGTCTCCCGTGCATAGCATAACTCACGCTTTTTTTAGCATATAAGCTCGACTACCATGGTCCTGAACATCATGACGCACACCATCACTGAAAAAAAGAGAGATGTGGACGATGCATAGAGCCTCCATAGTAGTTTGTAACCCATTGGGCACCCGCAAGCCGGTTTCCTTCTATATCTGTGTGAAAGGATGCCAGATTCCGTCAGATTTCCTCCGGCCCGACAAAACGTTTCACGACGGGAAGCTTCCTGACGAATTATGAACGCTTGAACTTCTGCATGACATTCTGGAATGCACAGGATTTTTCCACTTTTTCTAGTCGCCGGAGGCTCAGATCGCCAGCAGCTATCAAAGACATGCCAGCAACACTAACACATCTGTACTATCGACTACATGTAAGGGAATAGGAATATTCATTGTTCAAATTGTCGTGACTTTATGATGTCTCGGCACTCACCACCCCAGTCTGCAAGGCTACCTGGCAGATCAGTAGAGGGGAATCTAGGGAATCATAGCCACAGTGTTTCTAGAACGAATTCGCTTACAATCCCTGGATAACGTTCTTCGCACACGAAAAAATGTTACTCAGTACATTCGGACGGTGCATACCAATGTAGCATACGCCGCCTCTGATGCAAGACAATTTGAGAATTCGTCAATGTTTCCCATGGTTGCACAAAGTATCATACCCAGCGGAGCTACATTGTCAACTGTGTTATATCAATATTTCCTAATTCACCGCGTCGACGAGCCTCGAGGGTAGCGGAGGGGAGATCGATCCTGTACAGTGTACAAATTAACCTCATCCCACGGATGCTCCTGCGCTTCGGGGTAATACTCTCAACGTAAATGTTATCAACGGGTTGAAAGCGTCCAGTGCCCAAGTTGACAGGATATGTAAAATGAAAATGAATTGAAAACGAGGGGAGAAAGAGGGGGATAAAGGCACACCACGACTGAGGTTCGTTCCGCGGATTTAATCATAAGCCCACAAGGGTATCACGTATAACTTCCTTTCGCTCGACTGCTCATGCTGGTGAGCGTCGGAGAGCACGTATGGCGCCGAAACATATCCCCGACATTTACCCACTGCGCAGTGCCAACGTTGGGAAATGTCACGCTCCATTTGTACAAGTAGAGATTGACCGAGGATCAATTAAACTGGATGATGTTTGTAGGACACCGGAGATGAAACGCAGGCGCACTGGTGTGTCGTATGGACAACGACTGGATCGTGTCCAGATAAGGCTACACAGTCATACGTCATCATGAACAAGGGGAGCCCGGAGGTAACGTACCAAATCATCTAGAATGATCACAAGGTGCTTTGTTTGACTCAGATAGGAAGTATTATATTTAAAAAAAAAGGTTTGCGTGGAAACATTCAAGCAGGCGGCCGCAGGCCAATAGGAGACGATGAATAGCACTGGTTCGGAATGCAAGTGAGAGATCCTAGTGGTCTTCGGGCCTGCTTCGATCCCACCAGGTACACGTGTATGCTGGCCTAGAGATGTCACTGTCGAGAAGCAAGTACTGTCGATAGACTCCGAACGAAACAAACAGCCTGACCAAACTTGTGGTTGTAAGTAACCTACTTGAATATTCGTGGTCTGGAACTTGTTGACAGGTCGTGCCGTGTCTTGCTTGACATACATATGTCGACAATGATGGAACGACAACGCTGTCTGCCTTGAGTAGACTTCGACTTACAGTTCCAATACAATGCGGTTTTTCTATGAATGCTGGCAGCGGAATACCACTGGCTTCTGGCTTTGAAGTGTGATGTCTTGAAAGCTTGCTTCGTGCCCGCTTAGTGTCGCGAAATGTCAGCGGCCACTTGAACCAGGTCACAGCGCACCGCATTGTGATGACAACTGAAGCTGTGAAATATAACCTTTCCGCCGGTTTTCGTTCGGTTAGTGTTCCTTCGAAACGTGTGGCTGCCACTGACTGCTTCGAGAATCGTTACTTGGCTGTTAAACGTTTTTTTTTACCATGAATTACTTGTGGCGAATTTACTCACTTCCACACTGTGTGGCTAAAAAGTCCCGCACCGCTCTTTCGGTACCCTCTTTTTCCGCCGCCGGGTGGCATATGGACGTTCCTATTTCACAATTCACAGCCTATGCGCGCTCTCGAATCGGCGCCGTGTCAAGGTCCTCCCAAATCCCAAAACCTTCTCGTTGCGACATGCAGAAGCCATCTTTTTTGAAGCCAAGGTTTTCGGTGTGATGGTACCCCCGTCGGGACCATCACTTCTCCGACGGTGTTTTCCCCGAGCCGCTCCGCTTCTAGATACGGGCTTCATTAAACAATTCACACCGCGTCGTGTCTTCTCGAGCTTTCGCCCATGATTGCCGTCTCCGCCACAAGCCTGACGTCCTTGGGCGTCTCGATCGTGCACCATGCGTGTCCGAACAACGGCTCCTTAGTTAATTCTGCGCAGTGATGTGGCACCTGGCCGCGGTTGCGGGTGCCTTCGGGATGCCCTGCATCCTGGACGAACTCGCCAAGATCCTGTTCGCAGTTCACTGCGGCTATTATGCTTCGGGAAGGCACGCCGAGTCCGACGGCGCCGAAGATAATCCCCCGCAGTACAGCCAGGTGCCTTGTTGTTGTTGTTTTCGCGATAGGCCAACGCACGCATGCTTGATCTTGGGCCGTCCCGTAAACCCTCTCGCAACCGTCTCCTCGGATGGTCCGATGCGTTATTGATCACACGGTTGCCAATGCCATCATGCCATCCGGCTACTTTGTTGTTGACCTCGCTAGGCGCTGATTAGCTCTGGACCTCGTTATCCGCTCGGCTCTTGTTTATTTGCGTCCGGGGGTTCGCAGATCCTTCGAGAATTGGGGGTATGGGCAGGAAAGGCCTCCCTTCCCCGGCTACCTGTCCCCAACCATCCCGACACGGATATATTATGGCCAGGAAACTACGGCAGTGCTGCGGCACGGAGCGTAGTCCATGGCAAAGTTTGGGCTACAGACGTCGTAATGACAGAATATGACTAGGTCCTAGTCCGCGCATGCGCAGCTGGCGTAGATTCGAGTGACTCGAATACAATTCCCACGCCTGATTCGGTCGTGCAAGTCGCATCAGTAATCGTTAACCTCCACTAATGAATACAGGTTGCTGGGTAGACATGCATATAGTAAAAAATGAGAACGGGCTAGCAAAACATTCCAAAGGGGATCCACAGTTAGTTAGGGTATTACAAGGGTATCTATCGCCGTCCATTATGCGGAGATCTATGCAAGTGAAGATGGGGACGGGCACGCGACGATTGGTCGTTTCTGTGCCTCATGATCGATCGACACGCACCCCTGCACAGGAGGGCAAGTGGCAAGGGTCGCCGGATCACTACATGGTATGTTCCTTATGACGCTTCCTGCTCTTCTCGTGACGTTTGCAATCGCTGCTGTTATAGAACTGTTGACCACAACCGGGGATGCTGCACGCAAAGGGCCGTTCGCCTGTGTGCGATTGCGCATGTCCTAAAATATGGCGTTATTAATACTGGGACGAGTATGCTAGGCGAAGACTCACGTTTGAGGGAGAATAATGCAGTGAACGTTTGACCGCAATCAGGACAGTTAAATTGTGCAGGATGCCGGCGTCGTCGACCGTTGGCTTCAAGCATGGCTTTGCTCGCGACAGGTCCGTGACGAGGTGACGATGACCTTGGACGGTTGCGATGAGGGCCGCTCTGAGGAGGCACAAAGTATGGATGGGAGGAATCGGCGGAAAGAGACCCTGTTGGGTCCGACTCGGCGGACGGCCATAGGGTGAGCGGGTCGGAGGTGGCAGGTGAGGGGGTGTGTTCGAATGAGAGAGATCCATAAAACGACAAAGAGGGCGATACTGAGCTTCCGAGAGACGACGGAGACGGGATGGGGCTGCCAAGGGTGAAGGGAAAGAGTCCGTCGGGAGTGCTGCTGTCCCGCGTGATGGCCGAGTATGGGAGTGAATAGTCAGGACCGGTAAAGTACTCCTGGCTCGTTGTGGACAAATGGGAGAGCTCTGGAATGTCTTCGAGATCTGCCGAGGGAGGGTAGGAGTGGCCTACGCGATGTAAGAGTGTGGCGCCACAATAGATGGGGTGTGGCTTACATGACGCTTGCGAGCACTCATATTGAATAGCATCTTCGACCGAAGTAAAGGTGCCAAAGTTAAGAGCTTCAGTGAGAAACGAGTCACCATTGAAGCTGAAGATGTTATGAGTGGATGGCACGGGAGATTGGAGGGTGTGGACGCACAGCGCGGAAGAGTCGTCTGCGTCAAGGATGCGAATGGACGGAACGTCGCAAGACGACCGAGGAGGGATGTTCATGGTGGAGAGTGGAGATGTAGGTGTGAAGAGTATATGTGTGAGGAGTATGGGTGTGACTTGTTGGGAGATCGGGATGATGTTATATAGGGGGGGACGCGCTCGAGTTGCCGCTTTAAGGGCATGCGTGGCAAGGGACAAGCGGGGCCATGCCTGACCCAAAATTGCGCATGGTCAGAGGCGCCCAAGGACCCATGCCTGGGGCGGGTCACACGCGACTGATCAGGGATTCGGAACGACGAGGACTCGGGGAAATGGGGTAATTATGACGCAAATAAATGGCCATGCAAGGGGGACGGCGAGAGAGAAATTCCAGGTCGAAGTTGTTGCGGGACAGCCTCGGTTCGAAAGAAAGAGAGCATCTCGTTGGCTGTGCAATTCCAGAACAAACTCACTGCCGCAATGATCATGTGACCCTGTGCCAATGTCTCCCGCCGCCTCCTCCTGGCACCAAGTTGGCAGGCTGGCCTCGTGTGTAGAAAAACTTTAATCATAATGAGCCTTCTACGTCCGACAACCAAGGAGACCGTAGACGCTGGCCTGCCTCCCCGTGCGAAAGCCAGCCAACATCGCACCCTGTCCAGCCAACAGGTAATGCCCGAATTGAATTGCGAACGCCGCGCTATTTTTGCCTTCTTTCGCAAGGGATGAGTACGCGACAAACTCTGAAAACACCACGTACGGTAGAACAGTGGCTGTGACCCTATGAAACGGCACGAGGCCATGCCAACGATTGGAAGGCCTGCCAAACACCCAAGGTACACACGCACGCCACCCTGGTCCAAGGACACGCTTTGTGGAATCCGCATCACCGGGGTTTCCGCCAACATGGACACACAACAGTCCTCAATCGAAACCCTATGACATGGTCGATTAATGCCCGATAGTTGGTGGTAATATTACAATGTTCAGTCGTCATCGCCATCGCTTCCATAATCCACCAGTCCTAACGCCACCGGTTTGGCCACCAATGCATTTGCTTTTTGGCTTCCGTTCCGATTCCGTATCTCCGCAAAATACTTGAGTCCTTCAAGCGTATCAGCAGTAAGCAATCCCATTGGCTTGGAATACTCCGTTTCTTGTGGCGGCCCTTCTATCTTCCTTCGCTTCAGATCATGGGAATCGTTGGCCTCCGGATCATCCTCCTCCATTTCCAGAACCTGGAGTTCGTCCTCACCATCCTCAAGTGCACGCACTGCCTGCATCGCTTCGACGATCCGCGGATCCATTCGGGCCTTGATGGCTTCCTGCCCCAGTTCCTCCAGACGCCGCTTCTCAGCCACCTTTTGGGTTGGGTTGGGGTCTTCGGTGGCCCATCGAACGTTGAGAATCTCGTCATTGTCCAGCGACTGGCACGCCATCGCTTCTTTTGCAAACTGCGCGCCCAGCTCCGACACGTAGGTCACAAAGGCAACGCTCCGATACTGCAAAACCCTGACTAATCGATTTCAGCTTCCCATCACAACACCTCTACAGACAGACTTACTTCTCTCAATCTCTCCCCACTCCTTGAAATGACGGTTGACAATCTCCTCCGTCTCCGGTCCAGGGCCCGTCTCCTTGATTCGACCCACGTATAGTGTGCGATTTTGACGATTGAAACTACCCACACCACCCATGTCGTCTCGGTAGTCGGCAAACTTGTCTCTAGCAAAGCAATCTTTTGAGCTGTCCGGCAATGCGTCGTTTGGGTCCGGAAGGACGTGGAGATAGTTGCATTCCCAGCCATAGGGGCAACAGCCCCTTGCAAAAAAGAGACAACAATACTTGATACCAGTCTGGTTGGCACGAGTGAGACCAACATCTTTCTTGATGTTGCAACGCGTTTGCGACTTGACTTTG
The DNA here is from genome assembly GCA_038090275.1 of Austroboletus novae-zelandiae. Taxonomy (NCBI): domain Eukaryota; kingdom Fungi; phylum Basidiomycota; class Agaricomycetes; order Boletales; family Boletaceae; genus Austroboletus; species Austroboletus novae-zelandiae. The sequence continues at coordinate 112,018 of JBBPML010000041.1, read as the reverse complement.
CTGGTGCATTGTTAATCTCGCGTGTGCCCAACTTGGGGGTCTACACTCACTTGGAATAGTTGTCCTCGCGATCTCCACCGGCCCACTTGTTGTACCAGATATCTGTTGTACTTTGTTAGCGACGCCGTCACTGCAACTTCACCGAACGACTGACTGTATTCCTTGCCAGTTTGCACAGTCTCCTTTTTTTCGACGTCGCCCGGTTTAACTTGTTTTCTGGCCGGCTTCAGCTTCTTGGTGGGTTTTGGCTTCGCCAGAACGACTGCTTGAGAGGATTCGTCGCCGCTCATCGTTGTGGTCGATGGTCCAAGTAACATTGCAAATGCAGTAGTAGTATGAGCTCATCAAATCACGTGACGGTCACGTGGGCAAATAGCGGGCCGAGCATGCTTTCTTGAGCGTCACCGCGCATACCGACAGGTTCACCGGGCGTGTCATGGCGCGCCACTCCTCGTTGCTGGCATCGAAGACACCGACCAACGTTGTGCCCGCGGAAGTTACTATCGGTCATGTGTACGTCCTTGTCTTTCAAATCCTGCGAATGTACCCCTCGACAACAATGCTTATTTCGCCTCGTCCAGCCAGTTGCGCGATCTCATCATTTGCCCTCGAGAGCCAGGTCTAGTTAACTATGTACAACGCTACTCCATCCTGGAGCAGGATCTGTACACCCCCGACTCTGTGCGTTCCTCCCATTTCCCCCGTGCCCTGCTTCTCACATGCTGCTCGCACGCTAGGCCGTCCGGAGCATCGCAGACCTTTCCTTCATTCCGAACACCCTCTCCTCCATTCAGCTCCCGCACTCAGACATGTCCCTCCTTGCCGCCGGTGGCCAGGAGGCGGAAATCCATCTTTCCCTTCATCAGTCCCCTTCCCGATCGCAAAAGAGTACAGATCCGCCCCCTCGACCACGCTGTAGCGACGCCATTTGGAAGTATTATAGGAAGCTTAATGGCTCCATCAACAATTCTGTCTTGCTTAGCTCTCTGAGCTTGACAAGGTCCGCGGAGAGCAGCGTGGAACCCCGCCTCACCGTCAGTAACAACGACTGCACGGTACGGTTTTACGACATCCCCATTCGGGGTGATTCCTCCCCAAAAGATCTACGCCAATGCGGAAACCTGAAACTCGAGGAGCCTATCAACCACTGTGTGTATCTTGTATGCCCCCCTTTCGTTGCTCATCCGTCCACGTTGCCTTCCAGCATCAATATCACCGGATGGGAGAACATTACTCTCTGTCGGGGATTCCCCGCGGATCTATCTCCACCACCTTACTGGTGGTCCTTGCATCACATTTGCTCCTATAGTTGCTCTTAACGTGCCGCCTCCCGACGCCAGACTCTACTCCCCCACGCTCTCTGCGTCTTTCTCCACCGCATTCTCACACGATGGCATGAAGTTTGCGGTTGCTTCCCAAGAAGGCGTCGTTGCTGTCTGGGACGTGCGAAGTACGAAACCGATGAAAGTCATTCAAACAGACAAAACGCGGGTGCCGACCGGGCACCTTGGGAATGGAGAGGATATGCTCAGTGATGACCCGTGGGAGTGGACGAGAGGTACCTCGAAAGCTCCTGGTTGGGGTGCCAGGAGTGTCAAATTTGGAGCCGGCGGTACACATGGTCGCCCTGGGCATGAGGTCATGATATTCACAGAGGTTAGTTTTACCAACTTTGTTGAGCAAGGTTTTTGCTTACATTTCATTTAAGCACACAAGCCTCTTTCATGTAGTTGATGCTCGCACTTTCGAAACAGAAGACATCATTCGCATACCTAACATTGCTGGGCAAGAGGCATCACATCCGACGTCGCCCCGCCCCTTCTCGATATCTCCTGCATCACATGTCTCGAATGCATCGCACGTCAGACAGATTGTGCCGCGTACAATTCGCACACCAGAAGAAAGCTTTTATGTCAACCTCACGCGAAGGGCACATCGCATCCTGCGACGACGGGACGGAGAGGACGAGGAGTACAGCTACGGGGCTATTGCCGACACCCCCCCTTCTGGGGATAGCGCAGTTCAAGAAAACATTCGAGAGGCCTTTTCTCGCCGAGCAATGCGGGTACACCCACACCATGCACATCGAACAGATGTCTATCCACAGCCTTTTACACGAGGGACTAGCGGCGCGCACGGATATGGCAATAATGACGTCGATGGGGACGGAAGAGAAGACGTAGATAGCATGGATGTCGATGAACTGGAAACGGACTGTATTTCGCGGGCGCCTTCGCGTTCGGCTTCCCCACCGCCTTCCGTCCACCTTCCATTACAGACATCACCGTCGCCATCTCGGGGCAATGCGCATGGGCGATACAACGGCCGCTATCTGCCTCATGCCAGCCGCCTTACGACCGCACGCACGAACTTTGTGGTGGAGCCAGCACAGAGCACGGATTTGGACATTGCGGGAGCGTGTTTTGACCCTGATGGCGGGATGATCTATGTTGCGACGTCGGATAGCGTTTCGGAGTGGGCTATTAGGGGAGCGGACAAGCGGTGGTGGGGGCACGATGTATGGGCATGAGCATGGGTTTATTCGTGCGGGCTCGTTTGATGGTTATGGTGATTTAAGATTGGATTGATCTCTCATGCTGTCTCTGTACTGTAATTGTTTGATTGCCACATTTGCTTTTGGATGATATATCGTTATTTCTCATCTGAGACATGTTCATGTTGGCTGCGGTCTGCCGCCGCACCACCGTTTCGAGGGTCTCGCTCGCCGCAAGGACGTGTCGCGGACACTTTCCCGCTCGTTTTGCTCCGTTGCTCCAGCACGCCCGACATGCGTCCGAACACGTGACAGCGAAAGAACAGCGGCGCAAAGACTGGCTCGTCGTCCGCAAGCTCATCGGCAACGTCTGGCCGAAGCACGACTGGAACACCCGCCTTCGCGTCGTCTTCGGGTTCGCCCTCCTCATCGGCGGAAAGGTCTCTCTCTCTTTCCCGCCTTTTCCCGCTGCTCACACGTCCAAAGGTACTGAATGTACAAGTCCCCCAACTATTCAAGGACGTCGTCGACGCCGTCAACCTAGACGTCTCGTCGACCTCCACCGTTTGGGTCGTCGCCGGCTCCCTCATCCTCGGCTGTGCGTATGCGTGCCCACCTTCATGCTACGGATCTCATCCTCTGCTCAGACGGCGCCGCGCGCGTCGGAGCGACCGTGTTTGGCGAACTTCTGAACGCGGTGTTCGCCAACATCGGCCAACGTGCCATACGCAAGGTCTCTCGCGAGACCTTTGAGCACTTGCTCAACTTGGATCTCAAGTTCCATCTCTCTAGACAGACCGGCGGACTCACCCGCGCCATCGACCGCGGAACAAAGTATATTGCCATCCATTTCTAAGCCACTCCGCTCGTCTGATCCGTCCACAGGGGCATTACATTTATGTTACAAGCCGTCCTGTTCCGTATCGTCCCCACTGCCTTGGAGATATCCATGGTCTGCGGCATCCTCGTACGTGGCGTCTCCCTTGTTCATCGATCCTTGTAGATGGTTCTGTAGACGTACAAGTTCGGATGGGACTTTGCCGCGATCACGGCAACCACACTGGCCGCATATACTTGGTTTACCGTCCGCACGACTTCGTGGAGGTCAGCCCGATTCTCGTACGCATTCCGCGAACGTCTCTCACGATTGGCAGAACGCAGTTTCGACGTAATGCCAACAAGGCCGACAACATGGCCGCTTCGTCGGCTGTCGATTCCCTCATAAACTATGAGGCAGTCAAGGTTTGTGCTTCCACTCATTTGTTCCTTTCTCCATTAAAATATACTTCCACAGCATTTCAACAACGAAAAATATGAAATTGCTCAATATGACGCCCACCTCAAGCAATATGAGAAATCCTCCGTCAAAATCACGACTTCCTTGGCTTATCTGAATTCGGGTCAAAACGTGATATTCTCCACTGCCTTGACAACTACCATGTTTTTGGCTGCTCAAGGGGTGCTGAATGGTGAGAACATCGTCGGCCGAGTTGTCCGACTATCCTAACAGGACAACGCCCAGGCACTATGACCGTCGGCGATCTCGTTATGGTCAATCAGCTAATATTTCAGTTGTCCCTTCCCCTCAACTTTTTGGGCAGCATATATCGCGAGCTTAGACAGAATCTGTTGGATATGGAGCTACTGTTCACTCTCCAGACCGAGAACGCACCAGGGAGGGCAAGTGTCTCAACAATGCTGTGGTCTCGTGTCTTATCGTCACCCAGGACAAGCCTGGGGCGCAACCACTTGCACTCAGGGGCGGCTCTATTCGCTTCGAAAATGTCAATTTTGGGTATCACCCTGACCGTCCTATATTCCGTAATCTCTCTTTCACCGTTCCAGCCGGCAAAAAGGTGGCTATCGTAGGACCTTCGGGCTGTGGAAAATCCACTGTTTTCCGGCTTTTATTTAGATTCTATGATCCCTCCTCTGGCCGCATTGTTATCGACGGCCAAGATATCCAAGATGTACAAATGGTGAGCCTTCGTAAGTCAGTAGGCGTTGTTCCACAGGATACACCTCTTTTCCACTCCGATATCATGCACAATGTGCGGTATGGGCGCCTCAATGCGACCGATGAAGAAGTGGAGGCAGTTACCGTTAAGGCAAGCATACATGATGCCATCATGAGCCTGCCCGATGGATATAAGACAACTGTTGGAGAGCGAGGACTCATGATCTCGGGGGGCGAGAAGCAACGGTTAGCAATCGCGCGTGTATTATTGAAGGACCCTCCGATACTGTTTTTCGACGAGGCCGTGAGACTATCTCAGTTTCTAAATCAATGCATGTTATTGACGCATATCTTGCCCAGACCTCTGCCCTCGATGCTCACACTGAAGCGGAGATCATGAAGAGCATCAATAGCTCTCTATTGCACAGCGGGAGGACAAGTATCTTTATCGCTCATAGGCTCCGCACCGTGGTCGAAGCAGGCAAGTCTGTCCCACTCGTCCAAGAACCACAGAGTGCTGACTTTGAAGTATTGCCACACAGATTTGATCATTGTTCTCAAAGAGGGCCAAGTCGTGGAAGAGGGTACGCACGAGGAGTTATTGCATCTAGGGGGTTTGTATCACGACATGTGGGTCCAACAGTCGGCTTCGGATAGTGTTCCGGAAAACACGAGTCAGCACTCGCGGTAACTACATTCTTGACACGAGCACTGTCGAAATTCACTCTATCCCTCGTGGAAGATTTCGCTCGATAAATCTTGGTCAATGAGTGCGCAAGTCGGTGCTCAAACTTACCATCGTTCTGCCTTAGCTCGATCAATCAGGATAAGTACCGATGACATCACTTCATTGGCCTTTTTACGCAAAGCTGTCACTTTGACTTTTTCACAGGCTAACTGCTTTGTCCGAATGCTGATAGAACGGAACGCAACATGCACAATGTCTAACACGTATTATGTACACGAGCGCCACGGAAACGAGATGTTTGTCAACCTCGTCTTCCACAATTATCTCTGCACATGAAACGCAAGTACGTCAAGATCCGATCGCTCACAGAAGCCAAGGTACGTCGCTCTCATGACACTTTCTAGATTGTCCATGTTGACGATGAAACAGACTTTTTCCCCCTGCTTTTCCCCTGAAGCGATGAGTATAACTTCTCCGCCCCGGAAAGAGCATCGCCATCGTCTAAATCGAAAAGTGAGCGACAATTCCTTTTTATTCCAATAGATACCGACGCAACCCTATAGCCCTTGACCCCATTTCGAAATCCCACGTTCTTTTTCCTCGTGGTGTTGATGCGGCGTCCGACGCCAACGGGGTTACATGAAGCGTATCGCCATGAATCATGAACCCTGCGTCTAGCGTGTGCGACTGGCACCACTTCGCACGCATTATGCCTTGTTTAGTTTTTTTTTCTTTCGTTGGCCAACTCGTCGCGCCTCGCACCATGGCACGCCCCGTGCGTGAAATCAAACACGCATGTACAGGCATTGGAGTCCACTAGCAGCCTCGCCTTGGATCGCTAGGCAGGCTGCGGGCATAAACGCCGTTTTTGCACCCCTTGGAATGCGCGGGATGAGGCGATACGGGACGCTGTCGCCACTTGTTTCAAGTGACGAATGCCGTGTATGCTGGGCGCCTTTTTTCTTTCTTTCTCTGTTTTTCTTTTCGGCAGCCCTCCACCGTCCATCTCATCGCTTTTCCTGCTTTCATTCCTCACCACCAATTAACCATATCCCATTAGGGCGGCCAGTGTTTTATGAATGCATCGGGCACCGCCAAATCTCCGGCCTACAGTGGCGAGGTGGCAAATTTTTGATAACCCAAAAATGGGACTGGTCAGAATATTAACAGATATGCACTTGATCTAAGCCAGAAGGCCAGAGTGGTAAGGATTCCAGATGTTTCGCCCGGATTTTATAATATACCTTTCACGACTCGCACACGGACCACTGGCGTATACGACAGGACCCTCAGTCTACTTTCGTGCAGAGTCGTGCAGGCATCGAACAATATACAATAGCCAGATTGATCGAAGACTAGCTACTCGTATCGAGAAAAGACGACCTCATATGGTCGAATCTGACGGAGTCGTCCCCATTGCTGTTGCCTCCTTTTGTATTTCCTCGGCGACCTCAGGACCGTTCTGCTCGACGTCCGCGAACATGATAACCGATTTGACACCAATGCAAGAATCCGACAAATCAAACGCGCTATCGATGCCTCCTCGTCACACATCCCGTGCGCACAGTTCCCGCATGCTAATGACAAATCGACACGTATGCGACGATGAACACCTTTTGTGTACAGGAACGAAGCGCTGGTCAAGCGACTGATAAACTGGGTATCCCTCCAATTTCTTCCACCGCGGTTTCCACTTCAATGTGCTACCTGTCCGGCGCAAGTGCAGTACGTTGCAAATTCTGCAGCATATGCGCCCACATGATCGTCATCGAGCACGCCAGACTCGACCTTTCATAGGATATGAAGCTGCAGTTGATTGTAGAATTGCACGGTGATTGGACGAGCTGGCGGTCCCTTGATGCACTTTTTTCCCAGACCGCTCGTAGCCATGGGTCGGATAATCCAGGCCCCATCGCCTTCTGAACCAAAATCAGATGCTGCTGATGAAGGAGACCAGTCTGATGGTGACGAGGAATGCGACGACGACACGGGAATCGAAAGCGGAGTTTCCAAACATTTTCAAAAGAAAGGGCAAGGATCGACTTTTGGCGTAGAGTCACTCGGAGGACATCGTGACTGAAGAGGATGACTGAAGTTCCTCCGAGGATAACTGCTTGGATTGATGAGGTTATCCAATTAGGAGTGAGAAGCTGTTGGTTGCCGTCGAAGTCGAAGGGTGGGGAAGGATTTTCGAAGAAGCGACCGCAGAAACGTAGAGCTGTGCTAGCTTTCGTGTAGTATTGACGACGAACGTATGATTGAGGGCCTGACTGACTGACGAGCGGACGAGCGTATCAAAAGGGATAGTGGTGCGTGTAATGCTCTCTAGATTCTCTATATTGTCAAAGCGGCAGATCATTGGGTCTCCACCAAAGAATGCATCAAGAACAGATCATCTGCAGAGACAATGTTACAGTGTTGGATGGGCACTTGCGCCACCGAAATGTCGGCGCCCCGCATTCGACAACAACGCAATTTTTTCCCGATCACAAATAAGGAGGGTACTAGTATATACTCGAGTAGCTACTGTAAAAAACCTAGACTAGATCAGAATTGTTGTGCTACTGTAGAAACCGAATCAAAACCTAGGCCATTATCACACACGGACTGCCACTTGCGCCAATACCAAAAAGGTAAATCGGCGTTATCATTCCGGCATCGTTTGGTAACGATGTTTATCAGCCGTCCGTGTCATCATCGCTCCCGCTATCTGAACCCTCGTCTTCCCGACGCTCGTCATTAATCCTATGTACTTTCTCTTCCTCGCCCTCACCTTCTCCCTCGGCATCCTCAAAGGTAGGTTTAGGCAATCGCGGTTCAAGTTTCCCGCGTTTTGGCTGACTCCGACCCGTTTTTCGCTTTTCAAGCTTCGCCAGGTCCCTTTCTGCCTTCCAGGTGGCAAGCTCTGTCTTGTATTCTTCCCGCCGCTCCCTGTTCCTTGTAAGCCGCTCACTTTCCACTGATCTCCAGGTTTCTATTGCTGCTGCACGTTTGTCCCTTTGCTTGCGCCGGTTTTCCTTCGCCTGCTCTTCCTCGGCACTTGCCTTTCCCGGACCCCCATTTGGCTTATCTGCACATATCACTCGCTTAGATGTGTGATAAGACGCACAAAATACATGTATGCTCGGCATGTCACTGACATGTCCTCAACTCACAGATCTATGATTTTTGAATCGTCGAACTATGCTAAAAGGTAATGCTTATGATATACCCTAGTTTAAAAGACAAAAAACAGTCACTTCGGCTGATCAACAGCTAAGTGGTCGTGAAAGTGCCATTTTCTGTGAGTAAAACATCTGCCTTTTACAATCGAACAATGTGTATTGTCTCAGGTATCTACCAGTATGTACAAAGGCATTTGGACATCATAATCCGACACGTTGTAGCGGACATGTGACCTAAGATTAGAACGATACAATACAATTGGCGCAAGTGGTGGTCGTGGCGCAAGTGCCCGTCCAACACTGTACCTTGTTCAGAGTCATTTGCAAGCATTCAATTCCCTTGTTCCAAAATGTAGCGCCATTTTTCTTTGTGGTAGGCACGCTCTTTCCTGCGTTGTGTTAAGTACAGTGTCGATATTATGCTAAAGGCTATTACATCGAGCCCTATAGTATGATGCGACCAACTTCACTCGATGCGCCCGCGCAACCAGCTCAGCAGTCCCTTGGTTCCTTCGCGTTCCCAGATCTTCCTTTGAGGAATTCGGAAACTTTGGGTTCGAGACGAAGAACGCGTTAAGCCCATGATATATGCATCGCAAAAAGCAACGTAGCCACTTACACATTCCCATCCACCAGAAAGACATCCAGCGGTAACAAACCAAGCGCCGGTGGTAGTTTAGAAATTTCATTGTCTCTCAAGTCCAGCTCCTCGAGTTTCCAATCAGGATCAGAGCGGTGACCCTTGAAAATCTCTGCCACTTCCTGGAAGCCGTCGAGCGTTGTGATGCGGTTCCCCTGAAGTCGAAGATGCCTCAATCCTGGGCGATTAGGTGTGACTTGGGTTGATGCCATGATGAGGCCCATCAAAACGTCCTTTTGCAGTGCGGCGGACGTCAGCACGTTATACGACAAATCCAATGTCCTCAAATTAGGAAATAGCCGTGTAAGCAGAGGCAGAATTGGCTCATTTGATTTTATCGGGGTTGTACTGCCGTCCACCTGGCGAGACATTGCGACGTTATCGCCGAAACTGCATCCATCCAACGAAAGTTCTTCCAGGGTCGGGATCAGCCCAAAGTCCGTTTCGGGTCGGCCAGAAGGTAATGAAACGGAAATATCCAATTTCCTATTGCTAAGTATGAGTATCTTGAGCGTTTGTGCGAAAGACTGTGGAGTTATTGCTGCAACAGGAAGACTTGGTGTCGGCAAAGTAAAGTCGATTTTGCCTGAATTGGCGTATGCATTCGAGGCAGACGTGGCGAGAGAAAAGGACCTTGCATGCGGTTTCAGAGGAGGAGCTAATGGCGGGAGAGTAAGCGCCTGGGTAGCTGCATTATAGTACTGAGGGTTGCTTAAGTTGAACGATGACGATGGGGCACCTTGAGGTGGAGGGGAGCTTGGACGACCGATGCCAGTGACCAAAGCTGGTTTTCCTCGAGAGGATAGTTCTCGGGATGATGGTACATTCTCGGAAACCGAGGATTCTGCTGAAGCTGCCGCGGCCACCGCTCTTGCACGCCTCCGGCCGCCCTCAGTCAATAAGCCCTGCTCTGCTTCGATTTCCCATAATTCCTTCACTGGCTCTTCGTACACAACAGGATCCTTGACATTGGTCGCAGAACTCCCGTTTGTGTGGGAGCCTCCGTTCTTGTGCCGTCCCCTACGCTCAGCTTCAATCTCCCAAGCTTCCTTCAGAACCTTCTTCCCGACGGTTACCCTGATAGTGCCCTCTGGTGGTTCATCTGTCGTCATATCAAACACGACCAACTGTTTTAAGCCAGCCAACGCCAGCGCCACGGCTTCAGCGGTTGCACGCGTTTCTTCCAGATCGAGTATGCGCAACGAAGGAAAAATCCGAGACCCAGCACGAATGGGCGGGAATGCATCGTCCCCGATATCCGCGTTCGCTAGACGAAGTTCCCTTAACTGCCTAAGATCCCCAAACGCGCGTATGAGACCCGACGAATCAGAGTTTCCCGACGCGATAGGGTTTGAGGAAAAGTCGACCTTGGATAAGCCAGAGGGGAAGTTCTTGTAGTCGATGGCGGAAGTGGTCAGTTTGTTGAATGAAACGTCTAGCGACAGAAGGCGTGGTAATGGTAAAGTAGCACGGGTGATCACGGGGCCAAAGAATCCTCCTGAGCTATGAGTGTCCGTTCGCGATTGTTTGGAGGACCTTGAAAACGGCTGACCAAACGGCAAGGCGACAAGTGCATTATGCGACATATTTAAGGTGGAGAGTGCGGGGAGTGCGAACATGTTAATTGGGACCGAAATTAACGAGTTATGTGAAAGATCTAGGCTAGTAAGAGCTGTCAAGTCAGCAAAAGTTTTGGGGAGGGCGCAGATCTTGTTTTGGTGTAACTATCATGGTCGTAGGTGGAATGCATATATAGGAAAGTAGAGCAAACTTACGTCAACGGACTTGAGTGATCCAAAGAGTGAGATTTCGTGTTGTACCTCAACGATTTCATTGTTCCAAGCTTTCAGCACTTGCAGGTCCTGTGCTTCGAACCATGCGGGGCCTCCACGCTGTCCAGGCCGTCTCCCGGGGGCCTCGGAGGTACCTATTGAAGGTTCCTGAGGAACTGATTTCAGTGCTTCAGGCTTCACTCCCAAGTGAATCTCGAATAAAGCCGATGGCAGGCAGGGCAACGAACGGGAGGCGAGATTGATTGAACCTATGGTAAAAATCCTTGTCAGGTAAGCTTTCCGGGTGCAAAAGAAGACTAACGTCCACACCTGTGCTGCGGGCACGCTCGATGGATTCTTTCACGGACCACCGGCCAAGATCAATGTTCTCGTCCACTTCTTTCTTGGTAGGACTTTCACTGCGGAGGGCCTCCTCCAAGCTGTCAAAATTATCGAATCCAATACCTCCGCCGCCGCCGCCGCCGCCGGATTTAGCGGCTGCCTTTTTGGCCTCTGCACGCTTGAGCGCGATGACTTCTTTGAGGTTGAGAGGCGTTTTGGGAGGTGGGATCTCTTCTTCAGGCGGTGCTCGGCGGAGCGACTTGGAAGGTGACTTTGGGATCGACTTTGTGCGTATACGAGGTGTAGAAGGCGTTACTGCACTAGCAGAAGGCTTTGAAGGGGACGGAGCCCGAGAACGGGAAGTCGGAGGAAGGAGAGTGGGTTTGACGGTCGGTCTGGAAGACGAGGCTTGGGGCAGACGAGACATGGTGAAGTGAAAACAAAGTGGAGTCAAACCGTACAAGATAGACTTGGTTGGTCACACGTAACGTTACTTAACTACGGCTAGACAATTCCATAAAAGACGGAGACTACTCGTCCCCATCCCCGTCGTCGTCCTCGTACAAATGTAGATCACTAACTCCTTGCTCCGCCTGTCGCAGTTCAGCGTATACATCCTCTTCATCACGTCTGTACTTGCTGAGATCAAAGTCGTCCGATCCGTCTCCCTCGTCTTCATCTTCAAACCATTCTGGGTTGTATTGGAACTGGTGCCAAGTAAAAAAAGCGCGAGCGAACACAAATAAGGACCTACCAGATCCCGGCCACTCATGCCAGTAATCTTCCCGGCCGCATGTTGCACTTCCTTGGCCTTGCGCAATGCTTCTACTTCTGCCTCCTTCTTGTCCATCCGTGTCTTCTTCCAGATGGCAAAAGTTTCCGGAGTGACCGGAGTAAGATTAGAACCTAGTTTGTGCCGCTAGAGAAGAATTAGTACACGGAAAATCTTGCGAGACGACGTCTACCTCTATCTCCAGGAACTCCTCTATGGATATGACATTGGCCTTTGCAGCATCCTCCGCGGCTTTCTTCTCAGACTTCAAGACAAAGCCTGGAGGTAGTGCGTGCCGGTACTGGCACTTCTCCCCTCCGTTCGGGCATTCCCAGAACCAACCAAACCTGCAAAATAAGGCAATCAGAACACAAAGAGCGACGAGAAAGATCGCTCACTTATTGGTTTCAATGGCCTCAATGAAGTATTTGCAAACGATCTATGCACACGCATAAGTAAGGCACACTCAAGGCCAGTGACACGCACATCTGTTGTGGTTCGTGGGTTTCCATGCTTCGACAATACCACACTTCGTAATTTCGTCTCGTCCCAGTTGTCCATTGTGTCTGTGATATTGGACACTGGATAGTTAATATCCATCACGGGAAGAACGCATATATTACGAACCCTGCATCTTTTCCTCCCGGTTGTCTTCGTAAAGGTTTTTCTTCTCTACTTTCCGGCCAACATCGGGATCATGGCTGAACTTGCATTTATTACCTTTCTCACAGTTCCCAGCCTTGTAGAATGCGCAGAGAATCGTCTTTGGATCAACACCGAATGGGACTTTCTGGGCCTGCACCGGCTTGAACATGGCTGCCTCCTCCTTCTTACGTTTCTCCTCCTCCAACTTTTCCTTAGCTCGTAGCTCTTTTTCCTTCTCCTTTGCAAGCGCTTCCCTAGACTTTCCCGCCGTGGCGGCCTGCGCCTGGATCTGTTTCACCTGCTTCTGGACCTTGGTTGACTTGTTTTTCTGCGAAACCGAATTCTCAGTCATCAGTATCAATAGATCGACGAAAATGTGATTGCGCACATTCTTCATGCCAAATGTCTTCGCAAGGAACCTTGGTTAGTCAGTACATAGCACGAACGACGAGTGAGGAGATCACCTTGTCGTCCTTCACCCTGGAAGATGATGGCGTATTTTGTTTCTTTGGAGGCATCGTAAGTCTATCTTATTCACGAGCTCTTTCCGAGTCTTTCGTCTGCTTTGGGGAGTAAGAGGGTGGATGGTGTGCGGGGTGGATCTGGGTGTGGGTAATTAGCAAGGTTCCGTTCGTCCACAAATAACATACTACACAGCTTATCCGGATCCGTCGTGCCGGTTAATCCGTCAACATCACAGCACTTGCAACATTATAGAGGACTCTGAGCGGCATGCACTGCCCTATAGCGCCCAGGCGCGCAATATTTTAATCCCAGTCTTTGTTCCTTGGTAAGCCTTCTGTCCCTCACTCCACAGAGATGTTTTTACTATCGCCATCACTCCTCAAGCTCGATCTATCCACCGGATACTTAAACAATCATACCTCCACGGTATTCGCTGGTCTATCACTGACATCAGTGTGAGTCTCGTAGTTTCAATCAATCGTGTTCCTTACTTAGTGCGAATCATTGTCGACCTTGGCCAGTATCTTCATATTATTGAGTAGCCAAGTTGGGCTATATTTTTGGAGGAAATCCATCCGTGGTCGTGATCCCCTTTGGATCAAGAGTATAGTAGGTGTTGCCAAGAGTGAAGTTAGCATTTGATAACCAGAGACCATCAATGATCTAGGTCACGTTCATTTGGTTAGTGGTTAATGTTCTGATTCAACATGCTACTGAAAGTCAACTGGCGGAAAACAGGATGCTACAAGCCTCAGAGGTGTAAGTGAGCTCATATCCATTCTGTGATTTCCCCTTGAAAATTTCAACATAGTGCATTGCAATGTTGTGCAACTATTCTTACCCATGGCCTGGACCCGGGTCATAGCAGCAATTCCATATGGGTTGAAAAGATGGTTCCATGGTGTGTGAATAGTCAAATATTAATGTTATAGCATGTGATCTACCATCAGTCACAGGTCGTTAGGAATGTATATTGGAACATGTGTAAAAATGGTAACTGATTTTTTTATGAACTTGCTAACTTGTCATGTTTAGGCATCAACTGGCTGTCTTGTTCATTTTTTCTTCATTAGTCGCATCTATCTCTGTAAGTGACAGGGATTATGAATCTGCCATGTTCCAAACATATAGAGATTAATAATATCTTGCAGTGGAAAATAAGCTGGATCATTTAAGAGTTTCAGCTGTGCTTGTTTGTGTGCATTAGAATTTCAGGGCAAATGATACTAATCTACATTATTTCAGTGTGTTATTGTGATACTTGAAGCAGGTAAAGCAGCATTTCATTCAATTATAAAATTATATTGATTTCCAAATAGCTTTTGCAGTCATCTCTGTACTACCTTTGTAAGAAATTCATTTCAATATAATATATCAGATTACTTATTATACAACTATAGTTTTAAAGGCACCTTACATCTTGGTGTTACTGTAAGTTTTAATCTTTCTATTAATTGATCATGTTTATCAGATTTACTAGTGGGCATTGCCTACTTGGTTTGGAGTTTCTATTTTAGCCGACATATTGATTGCAGGATCAATGTGTTATATTCTAAAGAAAAATAGGCCTTTTACATCTTCAAGGTATGTGGTGTTAGATTAATTTGATTGATAAATGACTTTATAATATTTAGGTTAGATATCTTGGTTAAAAGGCTCACAAAGTTTTTTATTCAGACTGGACTAATAACTAGGTAAGATGCATTGATTTCAAAACAGTCACAATGATTTAGGTTGGTTAAAGTCTCATTACTGGACTTTCTATGGCTTTTGTAGGTATTTGCCATTATAAAAGCTATTCAAAGCAACTAACAAGAGTATAATAGTGGATGATAGGCCAATTTGATCTTAGACATTTTTTCATGTGTCTTCCTATGGGTGGAAGTGAGTGTGTTATTTTTTTCTTCTTGTGCATGCAATCATTCATATGTGTATTCTCAAACAGTCTATGCAAACTGCTTTATGACCAAGTTGGTTCTTAATAATCACTTTTTTATTATCATTAATATATTTTGCATGAAGCTTGATTGCTAGGGTATCCTACTTCAATCATATGCAAACAGATGAAAATGAAAAATGGTTTGGTATGCCAACATCACCAATAGTCTTTTCCACACCTTCAAATCTGACTCAGACCACTGAAGAGGTGTGTAATTCTATAGGATTCTTGAAACTATCATAATTATATTTTAAAGTGAAAAATGTACACTACTACTGGTGGTCCATGGATCTTTGAAGGGGCCTTGAGTGCTTGTCATTGTAGAAAGAAACACTCCTAAGTTAAATAGAACACAGAGATTTTATGATGGTATACTGTACTTTCTCTAGTAATATCACAATGGGTATCATCACAGATGGGAGTAACTCAATTTGATGTCGAATGAATACTCAATCCCCTGGTAGATCCCACACACCAAGCTATTTCTTTGTCTCCCAGACCTTTTGTTCCCATATCTCCTCCCAGTAGATTTTCAAAAGACATTTGGCACTTCCCCCACACCTGATCCCCCGTGGTACAAATTCGTGCCAGAGCTTATCATGTTGAGCTTCCTTATGACATCTTGACAGAGGCTCTGAGGGCTAGTGCAGTCATAGGAAACCCTACGTTGGCGAACTCGAAAGCTCCAAGCGCAAGACCCGGTAGAGCATAAACGTGGAGAGCAAACAGAACATGATATAAATCATGTGTTTCACGATATCGCTGCATAACATAGGCAGTTCTGGATCATCGATATAGTGAACCTATCAAATATAAGATGGCCAGTAGCGACGACGAGTAGAAAAACAAACGGGCTCTCGAGAACCAGGGGTGACTTTGCATACTTCAAGCCATCTTGTGTGTTCCCTTCCAAACGTCCCATCTGGAAGTGCCTTTAGTCTTTGCAAGTCTACGGTCTTTGAGAATCCTACGCCAGGCTTCTGTTGATTCAAGCATCATATCACGCAACCTAGGCAATGTCGAGCCCACAGTGCTTTCGCCTAGGCAGCCACCATGTCTAGGGCACATCAACATGACTGATATAGACAAGTTAATCTCTTGAAGTGACTTACCGGCGCGCCATGGGTCCATGAATGCCATAAGTGCAGAACCTATGGTAAGGAAGGCATTCTCAAAACCATTGAGGGGAATGTGACCTGGATACGTGGGTGAACGATGCAAGTGTCGGATATGTATGCGAATGTTTGGAGAGATGAACGCTGTAGTGGGTGATCTTATTGGGACAACGTAAAGTTGTTACAGACTCTAACCCTAGAACCTAGCATATATTACAATGCTACTAATGCCGGAGTCAAAGCCACGACCACGACCAGTGACTATGACCACGGCTATGACGGGAGGCTCGATTTGTTACACATAATGCAAGCGTGCATCAAGCGCGCACTGCATTGTATCGCTGACTCCGAAGCGGTACAAGCAGGCTCTCAGTGTGGAACATCCACGACCAAGTGTGGACTTTATTCCACAATGTCAAAGCGTCAGTCCTTCTCCTCTCCATATAAACCCGCTCCCAGCATCTCACATATCTTCGTGACCACCGATAGTCCTCCTTTCCAGCTAACATGCAGTCTGAGCACCCCGACACTATTTCCTGTAACCTCCGCAGCTCTACGGAAGACATCCCTGATCTACATTCTAATCGATTTGCACCACCTGATACTCGCAGGTTCGGTGCCATATTCTCCCTGGAGGTTCCGGAAGCCATCTTCACCCGCTGCGGTGATCCGACAGGTGAAGAACACGACATCAACTCCGACAGGCCCTCGGGATGGGAATTCGTTACGGCGCTCGACAAGGAGGATATCTCTTCTACCCAAGTCGAATTGGCGTCAAACATGGACGAAACCTCTACCCTCAGTGTGGCAGAACGGATCGTTGCCGGTTATCGCGCCGTTCATGGCGGCGATGATGTACCGGAATGTTCCAGAGCGGAAATTAAAGAGAAGGAACTCCCTGACGACCAACGATCGATGTACACGCTTGCTACGCCAACGGACACGCAGTCGACTATGGACATGATGTGGAGACCGAAACCTAAAATTCATATGCATCGCACTTACCGACGCGAGCTTATTCAAGCGGTGCGTTCCTATCTTACTCATGAGTCATTGGGAAGCAGCGTACTGAAGAGACGGCTACAGCAAAGTCAAGCCGTTGCGATGATGGATAACGCAGGTTTGAAGCCAACGAATAAGATACAGTGTCGTCGTCGAGGATGTGCGGATATTCTACCGAACGTCGAAGCTCTCAAATACCATATCCATATCCACAATATCGCAGACGCGGCTACCTGGTACGATGATGCCTACTCCCCCTCTTCGCCCAAATCTTCCATGGCCGAGTGCAATACCTGGAAAACTTTGACGAATCACGCTCGCTCAATATCCTCCATGGAGACACGTGCTAGATATACAACGACTTGTCCCCCTTCACGAAAGCTCTCAACTGGAAGCCTCCTTCCCGCGCTTTTCCCCTCGCGCATGAATGCTTCCGAAGCCGAACATGTCCCTAGTCTCACGACCGTAGCCAAGATTCTTGTCTCTGGCCCTAATGCCAGCAACCCAGCCGTCCCTTCTCGAGTTCGAAGCCATAGTGAAGCAGTCCGACCCTCGACACATTCTCGTGGACGAAAGAAGAGGAAGAATGCATCTCTCTCCACAGAAGAAGCTGAATGCAATTCCAGCACTGCGATGTTACTTTCTCCCCCTTCCTCACAGGATAGGCGTTGCGGTCTTGTGCTCACTCCACGCACAAACTCGCCTGTACAACTTGCGCTCAACTCTACCACGAATGACGAGAAAGACAATTGTGTCCCCATTTCCGACGAGAATGCGCATTCAATTTCCAAAAGACTCATGGGGTCGCGGAGCCCATTAAGAGCGCTCAGTCCAACCCGGGCTCTGAGCCCTATTCGGAGTAAGAGCCATTCTTATCCAGCTGGGCTGTGCACCGTTGATGATATGATTCCCCAGATGGCTTTAAGCGTATTCGCGGCATTGGGTGTTCTGCCGACTTCACCGACGATAAGTGAATTGTTAAGGTTTTGTGTTTAATCTATCACAGCTGGAACTGTACAATTGTATTTCCTTCTTGATTTTTTTTTGCTCAAGCTCATCCATATCATTCAATCAATCACACGTGTAACCGGTTACCATCATTCATGCATCTTCCCGTCTGCCTGCATCTAGTTACCCTGTGTATACAATTGGATAGCTATGCCTAACACGTCAATCGGACTTCGACCAGTTGACGTTATCCCTAATGAATAGCCCTGCATGGTCTTACCTATATAAGTTGTGATGTCGCATGCGGCGTGGCCAAACACTCGCCTGATAACAAAATAGGATGATGCTAAGATATGTATCATAATTACCGGAACTATATCCATATCTCGAACCCCATATAACCAGCATGGCCCACAGCATAGATAACAAATCAAGCCGTTCCGCCTGCCCTGATCGCACAGGTTCTCGAACAATAGGGATGCTTCCCAAATCGAGGTTTTGAACGGCAAAACTACGAGAGCAATGTAATATTAATGTGAAGAAAGAAAGTATGTGGGGTACGATTACGCACGCTACACAGTTTGGTCGCTTGCGCGGCGCATGTCCGCCCGCAGTAAGGGTGGGTTTGGAACCTAGGCTTTACTTGACAAAACTGTATTAAATGCTCGATCAGGCAACGTGGAGTTGTAGGATGGGTGGTGGTCGATCGTACCTCACAAAGTCTATTGCCCTGAATTGCTTGTAGATTAGCGGAGCGGCCAGATGCCAGAGCGGGTGGAAGAGAACTAAGATCTTGAACAGATAAACGGGTAGTGTCTCGTCGAGCAGTGGGTATATGAGACGGGTTCTGTTGTTCTTGGCGTAGCTCCTCCCGCAGCCTTACGAGCGCTTTACCAAGCTCATTTCGGCCAGAGTGGTCGGCGCCGACCCCCCAGAAATAGTCACGAGGGGAATCCTGAAGTAGATTGAGCCCCTTGACAAACAGGACGAAGCAATGGAGTGCATACCTCAACAAGGTTAGCATCACCTGTTCCCAAAAGTAACGCTTTCAGGTCGGAGTGTTGAGTAAACTTAAGACGAAGAGCAATTTCCATCTATATTTTTATGTGCCAATAGGACCGGTTTCTTCAGTTCGGAAAGCACACGGTACGAAGAACTGATGCGTACCTTCTCAACATTAACTTGTCTCCAGTCCGAACGTACCCATTTCTGGTACCGATGTGCCTCATCAAAGGCCAACATTGGCCTTTCGCCACAGACTCGAACCCGCTCGGCAATCTCGGGACGATCGTCCAGGAACTGAACGACTGGTCAGTACTTAACACACAACCGAGAAACTTGCACAGCATACTTTAAACGCCTGGAAGAGATGTTCACTCGTTGGGTATCTTTTTCCTTTGTATACGACATCGTGTGGCGAAAAGTTGGTGAATTCATAGAATGGGCTGTTCTTTTCGTAAAACAGGACCGGCGCTGCCTTCGGCGTTTGGAACGGGGCTATAGATGCACCAACGGGAGCAACGGGAGCCGTAAGGGGAGGATAGTCGGCTTCTGTGTCATTGGAGCCATTGGGTGATGGCGGCTTCAGGTACGAGTCACTGGGAGACATTAGAAACTGTGGCGGCGAATGCCGGAGACAAAACGCCACACCTCGGAGTGTAGTACTGATTCGCCGGACGTTGTTTTTGCCTACTAGAGGCGGATTGTGGTGTGGTTGGGGATCCTCCGAGCCCAAAGAGTTTCAAGATCCGGCGAGTGTCGACCAACATGCCGAACGTGATGGCGAAGACCGCAAAGAATAGGTAGAGAATTTTGAATACAGGATGATGGGAGGAGATGATCGAATCAGGGCAATGAAATGATAGTTTCCTTCGCGGCTCTTGAGAAGGGTGTCTCTTATAGTGCTCTTCAAAAAAGGCGAAGGCGATGTGACAGTTGACGAGTATATGGGTTCGCCATGAGGAGGTAAGTGGGCGAACTGCGACAAACCAGATGGCCCAGCTCACTCGTCTCGCCACAGGGGCGATCAGTCAAGCCATTCAGCTTCAGCGTGTTTCCTTGCTGTGCCTTGCTCCATCTTATTCACTTGCCTTTTCGGGAAGGCCTCCACATCGGCAGCGTGGATGCTGCATGTTAGGACCGTAGCCATGCTTGACACACACGTCCCAATTACCCACGCCTCGCGTCGATTGTGGACGGAACATCCCCGAACCCATGGCCACTAGGTCCGGCACTCCGTCGTTAATTGCGTCGGCTAGACCTCGTTGTCTGTGCAGACGTGGTGCAGTGGACGTGAGGTGTAGAACCATGGGCAACATATAACATTTCATCTCTTTCTCTGTTATCCGAATCGCCGCAGTGTCTCTTCAATCTAAGCATGGCATCTCCTCACAAAGATGAGTGGGTGAAGCTAGCCCCTCCCGACGAGTTTTCCCTCGATGATCCAGTAAACAACCCCAACGGTCGACGAAAACGGCTGGTCCGTCTCGACAAAGATAGCCCTAGCTTCACAGAAGGTGAGTGACTATTCCTGCTTTCTACCAAAATGATCAAACACGGGACAAATATAGTGGAGCAGCTCTTCACCAAGGGATGGCGCCATCGCAAGAAAACAAGACCCGAAATTCAATACATTTTCAAGGTTCTCTGGCCAGAACCTGCGTTGGAACCGTATCTGGACCACAGGTGAGACATATTTAGCCCTTTTTCCCATAGTACCCCTGTACCTACGATGTTCCAGAGCTCGAGTCCAGACCGCTATCAACGCCAAAGACAAGCGAGGAAACGAGAAACTCCTTTTCCACGGTACCAATCGTGCATGCCTTTTGGGGGAATCTACAGCCAGCGTGCTCCTCTGTAGTCTCAAAGAGTGCTATCTCTGCTCGATTGTGCGTAGTTCGTTTGATGTGAGCAAATGTGGTGGGTCCATCTGCTAGCCGCACTTCATCTATTTTGACCCACCTACCAGGTTCAAAGAATTCGTTCAAACGGTATGTGAAAGCATGTATGCACTCGGACCAGTTTTATCTTATAGTGCTTCAGATTCGGACATGGCATCTATACCACATGCTGCTCCTCGAGTATGTCTTTTATCTTGATTGCTCATGGAGTATCTCATAAACAAGTGGAACAGAGGCAGACGATTATGTCTCCAATCTCTCTGAAAGTGCCTCTCTGCGGGTAATGATTCTCAGCCGCGTTGTTGTGGGAAAACCCTACAAGAGATATTGGAATGCTCCAGACCTAAAGACACCGCCGTCTGGATATGACTCTGTAAGTGAATGGTACTATTCTGTATGACTGTTGTAGACATTTTTTCACAGATTGCTGGCGAAATCGGATGGGACTTGAATTATGAAGGTTCGTAAGACCACGTGTACTGTTGTCCTCAGTCGAGAATGACAGTGATGAACAGAAACGGTCACCTATGACAACGATACCCTGCGGCCAGCATATCTGATTGTGTATGGGGACAAGCCACGTGTACCGAATCTGAAGGCCTTTGTGCAAACAATGTTCAAGACACCTGTGGTGTCATGATGATCGTGGCTCTAACAAACTCACGATTACGGTGACCTAGTTGTTGCCTAGCATGGAACCTTGCATTGGACTCGTAACAACTGCATCAGTATTTATACGACTGTTCGTTTCTGCTACGTCGATACCCCACATCCTGTAATGTAGACATGTTCATGATTGTATGATGAATGTATTCTAGTGTACTGACATGCTTATTGCCAATGTTAGTGATCGTACGCGATGCGGAGGCAGCGGAGCAGCTCGCGGTGGCTGTGACCCATTACAACTTCTAGCCTATGAACTCGCGCCACGGGGCCGTTATTCTGTTGTCACTGGGTCCTCTGGTCAGTGCGCGCCAAAAACCCGAATCTTTTGCTGTCGATTATGCCAATTAAACCTTCGCTGCATTGCATCTAGCTAATCGCACAGAGATGCTGTGCTATTAAACCGCCATGATTGTTGACAATCGCCGTCTCCATTTATTACTGCATACCTCGTGTCGTCAAGAATGCAAGCTAACTACATGTCCGGATCAAGGCGCATTGGTATTTGCACGTGGTCAACGTTAAGGTGCGGCTGCCTTGCGCCAAGGTTAAGGTAAACTTGACCTCGGTAACTACGGGCGTGGGCACCGTTTGGCTCACCGCGAACAATCGCAGAAGAGTCCTCACCCATGAATCTATTAGCCCTCGCGAGAAACATGCGCTGTTCGCGTTGCTCGAGCGGTGTCAACACTGCTACGGCCGCGTTGGCTATAAAACTCGTTCACCCTCAGTGCATCATCAACCATCCTTCTTGTCTTATCCGCACTCTCGAGTCGCTCCTGGCGAGCGATAGTTGAAAATCTCTCCGCAATCTCTCGTTTACCCTTTCAGAGAAAGTAGGCAGTCCCTCGATTCGATATGAATGCTGCACTTCCCCCCATGCATGCCGCACTCTCGGTGCTCGGCACTATGGCTGGTCAATATCTAGCTGCGCAAAGTTCTCAGGCACAATCTGCGCAAGCCCAACCCCTGCAGGCTCAGCCGGCGTTTAGTGCGCCGCCCCCTCCACAGACCACGACGAACGCAGTCAACCTATGTGATGTATACCGCTTCCCTATGCACGTGGCGTACCTCATACATGTATTTTTCCCTGCAGGTCTGCCATGTGAAGCCCAAATACTTTGATGGAACGAAGACCCACTCGTATTGCAGCAAGACGTGTGCTGCCCAGATGCAGAACAAGGCTGCGCCAGGTGGCAACCCTTCTACGAGAGGAAAGAGCGCCAGGGCTGCCCCTCGTGCCAAAGCCAATATGTGTGACGTGCGTCGTCCTTCCCCAGGGCCCTTTTTGATAGTAACGCCATGCTATGCAGTTTTGTCACAAGCAGCCCAAGTATAACGATGGGAAAACGACCCATTCTTTCTGCAGTAAGACATGTGCCCAGCAGGCCAAGGCCGCGGGAGCTGCAGGAGGAGCGCCCTCCAAGTCCGTAGACCTGTGGTTCCATCTACTCGATGCAATACTTACGGCTCTACGCTTCAGACCAGTGAAGAACGGCTGTCTTCTCTGCGGGAAAGCCGTCAAGAAGGGGCACTTTTGCAGTCAGGCTTGTACTTCAAAGGCGGAAAGGAGTACGCCGCTCTTGATTGAAGTCCCTAACGCGCATGATACCTTCAAGAGTGGTATGCTGTAGCAACTTGACTGATGTACAGAGGTCTGATAAAGTGTAGTTTCCGACCAATTCAAGACCTCATGGCGGCACCAGACAGCTTGTCCAACCGTCCGCCGAGTGTACAAAGTCATTGGACACTCTTCTTCCATCGCGAAATACGACGCATATCGGTGGGTGGACACTTTGTGATCTATACACTTCGCTGTCTCACAGGAATAATCGACCAATAGCTCATCTGTCGAAGCGCGAGGCAAGTTTGCAGCTTCAGGCCGGTCTCCCGGAAACGAGAACCGCCGTTGGCACGGAACAACGAGAGAGTGTCATTTGGGGGACAACGGGAGCACCGCCCTCTGCTCGTCCAATTCTTGTTCACTCTGTGGGATCATTCGTACATCGTACAGCTTGAATCTGTTTGGCAAGAAGACCGGTTGGGGCAGGCAAGTGACTGTTATTGATGGACCCACGGCGTATTGACCGTGAAGGACGACAGGTTTGGTGCGGGCATCTACACGTCGTCGACCTCTTCAAAGTCCAACGATTACTCGAATAATGTCAAGCCTTCAAGGCAGAAGGCGATCCTTCTCAACAAGGTCGTGGTGGGGAAAGGGTACAAGATGACCCATGACAACACCACAATGACTGCACCCCCGTCAGGTTACGATTCGGTGTGTCTAGAATTATATTTTTAGTTTCTCGTTGGGTCCTGATGGATGGTTTAGGTTCTCGCTGAAGTCGCCCTTGGGGGCACTCTGAACTACGATGAGCTGGTTTGTTACTCGGAGAATGCGATCCGACCATCATATCTACTTATTTACGACGCTTAACGACAGTAATATTTTTGTAGTTTATTTTCGATCTGTACGCTCTACATCCCGCACACGTTCATTGTTACCCTCATGTATTTTAGATCACGACTTATTTATTAGATGGTCAACAAATCTTCGCATCATGTTCAGGGTTCAGTGACTTGACAAAGCAAGGTTTTCGTTCACAAAACCTGCCTTGTTTTATATCAAGCGGTAAATGCAATATGAGCGGGGTGTCTGCAAGTAACTATGCAATCAGGTCATCTAAAGAGTAAGACCATAATAAGATGCTAATGTAGTCCTGTGATGTCTATAGCGGCATGCGATAAATTAGGCGGTCTGAAATCGCAATAGTATAGTATCAGTATGTTTGCTTCAAGGTGGTAAACGAAATCCCAGAAGAATGGACTCACAGCATCCTTAAGCCAAGTGATGAGGTCATTGCGATCCTTGTCCTTCTTGAGACCAGCAAAGGCCATCTTCGTACCGGGGATGTACTGAAGGTGGGAGGCGTAAATAGGTGGTTGGAGCGACAGACAATGAAATGTACACGCACCTTTTTAGGGTCCGCAAGGTATTCAAATAGCGTATTCTCGTCCCAAGTAATGCCCTTCTTGACGTTGGCGTCAGTGTACGAGTATCCGCCGGCCTGTCCCGTCTTGCGACCAAAGAGGCTAAGGAAGAGGATAAGCCATGTTTTGGATATGCAACAAGAGGTGCGCTCACCCGTGGAGGTTGGGGCCGACCTTGTGGGCCTCACCGGCGGCGACGGTGTGACACTGAGCACAACGCGTCTTGAAGAGAGAAGCACCTTTGCCAGCGTCACCTATTAAGACGTGTCAAACAATTTACAAACCCAAAGGTGAAACGAACGGACCAGTAGCGTAAGGCATGTTCGGGAATAGTTACGAGCAAGGAAGGAAGAAAAGGTAGATATATGAAGGGAGCCCTGTCCAAAGTGGCTGGTGGATCAAAAAGATGATGAAACCGGTTGCTCCGTTTTTTCGCCTCAAATGCATTCCGGCTTCCGATTTCTCCCGCGTGGGGACGTCCCGCTCCAGCCAATCGGAACGGTCCCGATTAATTATCCGTGCTTGCCGGTGCGGAGTTGAGACGGCATTACTATATTCGCCACGTCACAAACGAATGACTACCATACGGGTTCCAGCTCGAAATAACACATGCGTTGTTCCATGTCACATTTGCCTATCACTACCTCCCCAACGTATTCCGATGCGTGTTATAATGGGGGAACCCTGATGATCACTGGTTGACGGACGTACCGCACAGACCTCCACACAAGCCATGTAATAACAATCATACCAAACGTCAACGTAATTCTGCCAGACACGAGTCAGAAAAAAAGCATGCAGTTTTATCAAACACCAACATTTCGAGGACCGAAAGCGCTACGGGATCATCAGCGACGGCGTTTACAAGTACGAGCGATATACGTACCAAACAGCGCTTGCAATTGCCCGCAATAGACCACACCTTCGCATGAATTACTCCAAAACAAGGATGGAAGGGATTTGTTGAGCACCCCGGTGCCAGCAACCCAGAAAACCCATGTTACGAGCACCCATACTGCTTGTGTTCCAATCGATGCGATTGGACGTCGTGACCAGAGTGGGTCGAGGAAAAAAAGGGTGTACGTTCCAGACGTAACGGTGGTCCAACACCCTGCAAACCTGCACGACATCAACAAGGGAACGTGTTCATCTGCCACGAGGTGATATGCACTCACAGCAAAAAGCGCACTCCCGTGCGTGTCGCCGAATCAGGTGCGTTGTTGTTGTACTTGTACTGCAGTAAAAGCCAGGTTGCGTCTGCAACCTGTATGCCGCAATACTGTCATTCAGTAATCCAAAACGCCAACGCAAAACGAACGAACCTGTGCCAAGCTGCTGAACAAGAGAAAGATATAGATAACTGAAGCACGTGTAAACCACAAGGCAACAAGCAGGACCAACGGCCTCGAGACTTACGTGGGCCATATTGTTGAATGCGAATTCCGGACACCTTGTTGAGGGTCCTTGGATGGCGTCTCGAGTGCCGATACAGCAGGTACAACGGGCAGAAATAAATAAGTGCCAGCATTGGGGTAACCGCAGCAATAACGCTCGAAATGGCGCTCGAGTACATCCTAGATTTGCTGGGATCGGGGGAAGATGAAGAAATACTTGCGTTGCCTCGCAGAGCGAAAGAACCGGTAGCGAGGGCTGCTAGAATACACAAGGAAGAGGCAAAGGGAAGCATTTCGACCAGCTTGCGGTCGCGATGGTGAGGTTCAAAGGACGACATGGGTAAAAGGTGAAAACGCACCGAAGTTGATTTGCGAGACGTGGGCATAGATATACTTGCCATGAAGACAGAAGCGGTGGCCACGGCACTAAGGGCAGCGTGTGCTGCTAACGGCGAGGAATGGAGCGGCTCAGGCTCGAAATTGGGAAGGCCTTGCATGGTTTAGTGGTCAAGCAGGAATTACCGCACTGCGGCACAATGACCACGCTGATCCACTGCTGCATGCAGAAACGTGTTTGCAGCATTGCCTCTCGTGACCTGTTTTCTCAAGAACAGCCAAGAGCGAAATACATTTACCATGGTCATAGTGAGAAGAGCTTGCCTGAAGGTGATCACTGGTCGATTGTAAGATTTACTATTAACCAGGCTGGCTGCCGGTCACAGTCACAGACTGAAAGTAGGCGAACGCGACTGACCAGCGGGCCGCCCGCCCCGCGTCTATATCATCCGCTTCAGGGTCGCGGCTCAGGCCTCAGGGGAAGCCTCATTTGTAATGCTTCCGCGACCGTAGACTGGCTCTCAATACATTCGTCATCTCGACATTCTGAAGTTCTTCAGCATGAATCGTGACGCATGACACCCCGCGTGGTGATGCAGCCGTCATTGACAGTCCGTCACTTGCGCAACGTGCCAACGGAGGGCTTGACACGGAATTTACAGGTACCTAATTATTGTGCTGACTAGCCTGAGGGGTCTAGGCCAATATGGTCCGAAACAGCCAATAGAAAAAAACAGCATCCCGTCGCATGAATTCGTGCCGAAGTACAAAGGTAAGCTCGTTCCTGTCTCGACGGGTTCTTCTCGTCCGACATGTCTGCACAGAACTGGCATCACGTCTGTTTGTCCGTCCTTCTCCTTGCCATCGCTATCGCCCTTGGCCGCCCACGTCCGAGGAGCAAGAGTCCTCCCCCCTTGCCACCCGGACCACCACCTCTACCAATAGTAGGCAACATTCGGGGCATCAACATTGATGCCCCCTGGCTCTCTTACACCGGATGGGCCAAGCTCTATGGTATTGAAGCGAGGTCCATGTGATCGTACTTTGGATAGCTAACGCTTGTACAGGTGGTATCGTTTATTCTAGATTCTTTAACCAGGATATCATCATCATCAACTCTGAAGAGGTCGCCAGAGACCTCTTGGAACAACGCTCCAAAATCTACTCTGACCGACCGGACATACCGACGAATACCCTGTATGTTACTTTTTTTCCTGCACCCCCACCCCCCTGACACGGAGATCGTAGCTTCGGTCTGGATTTCAATACTGTGTTGATGCCTTATGGGGATAGATGGCGTCTACAAAGAAGACTTGTGCACCAGGCATTCAGGACAGATGCGGCGCCAAAATACCGTCCGATGCAACAACGCAAGGCACGTCAATTGCTCTTGTCCATTTTCGAAGATCCAGAAGCCTGCTTCGAGCATCTTCACACGTCTGTTTCGTGCTTTTTGAGCCCCGCTTTTCCTCACGTTCTTTCAGTTATGCATCCTCTGTCATCATGTCTGCACTCTACGACTATGAAACGAGGACGAAGGACGACTCCATGGTGAATGTTGTCAAGAGGGCCTTGACGCTGGCTTGTGAGGAGCTTCGACCCGAAGCGGCCATCTTCTTCAAAGTGTTTCCTTTTTGTACATGTCATCATTTCATCACTAAGTGTTGGGCTCACATGTCATTCTAGTGCTATTGCTACCTTCGTGGGTACCCGGAATGGGCATCCACAAAAAGGCTGCACTATCAAGGGAGTGGTCTAAAGAATGGGTGGACGCTCCATTTAACTATGTCTTGGAGAAAATGGTCCGTTGCTTTATGTGGTGGGTTACGCGAGCTGAAAGCTTCCTTTAGAACGAGGGAACGGCGGGACCATCGATGGTTTCTGACGCGTTTAATAGAATGAAAGCGAAAGGTTCTACAGAACAGTATTTGCTTCAGGCAATCAAGGAAACGTCGGCAACTGCTTTTGGAGGTGAGTGTTCCGTATAGTGTATATTGTTTTGATTTGTTAGTAAGCGACGCGATATGTGTAGCTGCATCGGAGTCCGTAAGTAATTCAGCGAGTGATCATGACTGGTTATTAATGTGTCATGTAGACAGCGTCGACACTCCAGGTCTTTGTTCTTGCCATGGTTCTCTTTCCAGAAGTTCAGAAGAAAGCACAGCGTGTTATCGACATCACAGTTGGAACTTCGAGGTTGCCTACGTGGACTGATAGACCGGCATTAAAGTATATCGATGCTGTCCTCCGCGAGACACTGAGGTGGAACCCTACCTTTCCTCTTTGTAAGATGTTTTTTATCGTCATTTTTAACGGACTTATCCCTCCTAGCGACTCCGCATGCTACTACGGAGAGCGATATATATGAAGGCAATTATATTCCTAAAGGTAGGCACGTTTACTTGGGTGTTTCCATTATTTAGCCCAAACCCAGGTGCCACGGTGATTCCAAACGTCTGGTACGTCCAAGTCTAGAATAAACTCCGTTGATCGTGTTGATGAATATTTTATTAGGGCGATGGCGCATGATGAAGCGAAATATCGAAACCCCTTTGATTTCGTTCCCGAACGCTTTTTAGACACGGAAGGTGACCTCAATCTGGATACAATCAGTTTTGTGTTCGGATTTGGCCGAAGGTTTGGCATGTCTTTGACTCTGCGTCACGAGTTTTTCAAAGGGGACGTCATTTAGGAAATGCGTGGGTCGGCACGTCGCCGACGCCTCCCTCTGGTATGCGATATCCGGCATGCTCGCGTTGTTCGACTTTTCAAAGGCGAAAGACGCTGACGGGCATGACATCGATTTCGAGCCGGAATGGTCGAGTGGGGTTGCCATGTACGTCATGTTGAATCTTTGATGATGAGATGACAAACTTGTTTTAGCCACCCTCGCCCGTTCCCGTTCGAGGTGACACCGCGCCGGATGGACATGACGGTCGAGGACGTCCGCACGCTGATGTTTGCGTCGTCATTGTGATCATTGGTATAAATGTAATTTTTTCTAAATTCACGGGATTCGCTCGATCGTCCAATACTGGAACTTGCATCGTTTCACGCGTTCTCATAGGTGAATTCAAATCTCGATAGACTCGTGAAGAGTCGTAGACCTCTCAGCGTCAGCTCCACACCCGTCTGTCTCCTTTTTGTGTAGCCCATTTAATTCCCTATCAGCTGGCGCGTGTAAATACGTGTACCAACTCGCCAAGTCCCGTACGTATATCTCCTGTCCCCCGGGTGACAATAAACGAGGATCACAAGAAAGGAAAGTTATATCGTAATTTCAGGGTTGAACGTTGAAAGCCGTCTCCCCTGTCCGCCAGTCGACGGAGAACGTAATCTGGTAATCGATTTACATGCATATCTTCTTACTTACGATTCAATGGTGATCACACGTCCGCGAAAAGTATTTTGCAGGCTCAACACGTGTGCACATATGTAAAGATATGGCACAAGACGAAAAAGATAGGCAACTACGTAAAGTGGTCGACGATCCACTTCAGAGAGCAAAGAGGGTGGTGAGGAACGCCTCGCTAGCAACGGAACCCGTCTTCTTTTCTTTCTTCTCTTTTTGTACCTGACGGACTAAGAGTAGGGACGATCAGTTTCAGCGGGAGACTAGGAAAAGGGTGCGCGTACGCAGTTCCTGTCGGCGGAGAACCTTGGCGTAGGGATTCAAGCGGAAGAGAACGGCCTTGTTGACCAAGGGGTTCTTCTTTTGTGTCCAGGGCCTCTTCTGGATTTTGGCCTTGGCGGGACGGACGACGGACTGAATTTCGGTGGAGTTGATGAGACGGGTGACATCGGGGTTGGTGATTTTGGCGGTAGGAAGGCTAGACGGAAAGATGAGAGAATAGACATGTAGGAAGATGTACACGCGTACATGTAGTCCTTCTTGTATGCAGAGGGGCTATCGAAGGTCCCAAAGACTTGGTCGAGAAGGGCGAACGCCCCCTCGGTCCAGATGACGAAGCGGCCGAGGTGACCACCGGGAGCGAGCTGGAGAAGGTTCAATCTCCTGACATTGGCGAGTTCGACACCGGGGAGATTGCGGAATGCCTTTACGATGCCATTGTCCTCGCTATAGACGAGGAGAGGGCCACGACGTTGGCGATAGCGGCGATTGCGCATCTTTCCCTTTCCAGCGCGGAGTTTGCGAGAGTTGGAGACCTTGACGACGTCAGCATAGGCGTTGACGCTCTTCAAGAGGGCGACGGCTTCCTTGGTCTTTTTGAGGGACTCGACAGAGGAAGAGACGACGAGGGGGACCTCGGGGACCTGCTCGATACGGTGGCCACGGGCGAGGACGAGCGAGGGGAGTGCGGAGGCGGCGAGCGCAGAGACGGTGGCGAAGCGGCGCTGGTTCTGATTGACCTTGACGTGCCATCTGCGCCAGGTTTTGGTGGGAGCGAACATGCGTCCACCGCGACACATGTTGCCAAAGGCAGCCTAGGGGGATGAACACGGGATCGGGACGGAGGAAAAGACGAGTACCTGGCCAGAGCGGTGGGTTCCTCCGCCTCCGACACGGGGGATACGGGCGACGGCGCGACCGGTGCCCCAGGACTCGGCCGAGGTCTGGTGGCCCGCCTTTTCGCTCACGGCATAGGCCTGGCGCTTGTTCTTTGCGATGCTCTCTGGGGAGGGGTGAGTGTATGCGGTCGGGGGCGGGGCGGGACTGACTGTGCACTTGGGCGACGACGTCGAGCCTGATCGGTGCGGTGAATACGGCGGGGAGCGGGAGGGACGAGGAGGGGTCCTGGGCGTGCACGGCGACGGTGGGCCTGGATGCCATGGTGGTGGTGGATGGTGGATGAGGAGGACGAACAAGGTTTGGCAGTTGCAAGCCACCGACCAAACAGGCGCAAACACAGCCTGGCGGTGACCTCGTTGCGGGCACGTGTCGGTGGGGGATATTATGAGGGAGCGACGAAGAAGAGGTCGTTGTGTCGACCCCGTTCGGTGCGCGCCAAACATTTCGCCCTCTGAATCACCCGAAAAGTAAATAATAATGTACTCTGGTCTCTCCAGCGCCGACGAGCCATTCCGCGTGTCCATCCGCGACAACCGCGGCATCCCGACTCTCTTGTCTCCCTGGGAGTTCCTCGACGACTATGGCATCGTGCATCCGTCTGGATGCGACATCTGCACCGCATACATGAAGCATGTCGCCGACGCCAGCTACTCCCCGCACCAGCCCGCCTTCCAGATCGCTTTCCAGGACCGCAAGCGTGCCCGCGAGGACGTGTACAACAAGGGTATCTCAGAGGGCGTTCGTCGCCAAAAGGAGGACGAACGCGAGCTCCGCGATGGCATCGAGCGCTATCGGGTCGAGCGCAACCAGGCTCGCGACGACCTCATCGCTCTCCGTGCCCAGCTCGACGCCACCCGCGCTGACTTTGAGAGGCTCCAGGAGAAGCTCAAGTATGTCGGCTCCCCTCCCCCCGATCCCGCTCCTGCTCCTGCTCCTGCTCCTGCTCCCGCCCCCGCCACCCCTCCCGACCTCCCCCCGCTCCCGACTCCCGCTTCTCCCAACACCCCTCCCAGCCAGCCCTCTGCGACAGAGCTCATGTCGTCGCTCCTTCCCCAGCACGTCTCCCCTCCCATGGCCACACCCGCCTCCCCCCAGGCCCAGCTTCCAGATTGCGTCGCTGCCCGCTCCTTTGCAGCCGTTTTATCTACAGGTCAGCCTGCAAACGACGACGACTCCGCCTCCCAGTCCCTCGTCGATGAAC
Organism: Austroboletus novae-zelandiae; assembly: GCA_038090275.1. Lineage (NCBI taxonomy): Eukaryota > Fungi > Basidiomycota > Agaricomycetes > Boletales > Boletaceae > Austroboletus > Austroboletus novae-zelandiae. The sequence continues at coordinate 80,059 of JBBPML010000041.1, read as the reverse complement.
AACAGCAGGCGTGGTCTCAGTCCCAATCCCAAAAGTCTTCCAAGGACTCACCCAAGGAGTCTTTCAGGCCCACCAAGAGCATAAAGCAGGTCCAGTCGCTCATCAAAGCCGCTCACCAGCCTGGCAACTATCAAGCCTTGACCAAAGTCAAGGCTTTGTGCTCCGAAGCCCACAGAACTCCCAGGGACCAGAAAACTGAAGTCCAACGCTTTCTCTTGCAAACTTGGCGCACTCCGGATTGGGACCATCCTTCTTCCGTTTCAAAGATTCCCTCTACCCTCAACAATCCCCGTCTAGAGGATCCCGTCGAATCTTGGGTGGCTTACTACGCAGCCAATCCGAGCTCTTGTCCCAAAGGCATCCGACGTGATGCAAACGGACAGCCCTACACAACCGACATGAGAGCAAGTCGATCCGTTGCCCGTCTTCGCCCCGTCGTGCTCCCCAACGACCCCGACTCTCGCGAGGCCCGACAAAAGTTCATGGCCGTTGTTACAGAGCTCTTCTCTGAGCCAGGAGGATACGAAAATATCCTCAGGAGAGGGGCCTTTAGCGTCTCCCCTCAGGTCGGCTACGTCCCATACGTGGGCTCCTCCGACTCTATCAGCATGGAGACCATCGCTCGGCACTTTGCTGCATGTGGTGTTACTATTCCCATGGCCGATAACGAACTCGGTCCCTGGGCTCGTGAATACGTTCGCGATGTATATTATTGACCACTCTACTGCATCAGTACTTACTTACCATAGTCTCATACGTACTTCACCGATGACAGACATCAGGACATGTCGTTTGCATCCGTAGATCGTTTTGCATAGTCGGTGTATGCGGTCGTAGTACGGATTTATGCTATTCACTCGCACCGAGCTCGCTTCACCGTTTAAATCATCGTGTTCGCTTCCGCTTGAGATGTGCCATGAGCCATCTGTACAGACACCTTCGCATCCACCAGATATTCGGCGCCAACACCGACGTCGGCAAGACCATCCTCACTGCCGCCCTCGTACGCGCCTCTACCCTGACCGACCGCACGACGTTCTATCTGAAGCCTGTTAGCACCGGAGCGCCACAAGACGCCGATGATGCGTATGTCGATCGCAGAGTCTTCTCAGAGGCGGTGTTGACGACCCGTTTTAAAGACACATCAAACGGTATGCTGGACCCCAGCGGCACTTGCTTAGCACGCATTGCTTGTTCCGATATGAAGATCCCGTTAGTCCCCACCTTGCCCACCGAATGGCTTCGGAGAGGCTGGGAATCGACGTAAGACGTCCTTTGGCTCCATTACACTTTTACCAATCGATTTCGCCAGTCCTCTCCGCCCTCTGACGACACCTTCGCCAATGCGATTGCCGAACACATCCGCACTTGTGCCCGGACAGAAAATCCGAGTCACATGTATGTAGAAACTGCTGGAGGTGAGATTCATTACCGAGTGAGCGGTGGTATCAGATCCCGCACGGTCGTCATCCCTGACGTGCATTCAAAGGGGTGCATAGTCCAACTCTGTCCGGAACGACCCAACTCGAGAGCTATCGACCGCTGTTTCTGCCCACCGTCCTCGTGGGGGACTCGAAGCTCGGCGGAATTTCGTCCACGATATCATCCTACGAGTCGCTCGTCCTACGCGGCAACATTGTGGATGCGATTCTTCTCTTTCGCGACGACTACTATCGCAACTGTGAATATCTCGCTGCTTATTTTGCCGAACGAGGCGTACATGTCACCTCTCTCGATCCTCCTCCCGCACTCAAACAAAACGTGGATGAGAACATCTCGTCAACGGAATCCTACTACGCCAACTTGGTTCCCAAAAATCTCGACAGCGATATTTTCCGCACGTTGCGTCATTTGGACGAATGCCACGTTCGTCGGATCAATGAGCTCGATTCTATGCCTCGTCGGACGCTGGATACGATCTGGTGGCCATTCGTCCAACATGGTTTGGTTCAGCCCAAGGACGTTACCGTGATCGACAGCGCATACGCGGATTTCTTTAGCGTTTACAATCCATCGTCAGAACAAACGTCCCGCTCCCTTCTTGCTCCCAAGTTGGACGGTTCGGCATCTTGGTGGACACAGGCTCTTGGACACGCACACCCGTCGCTCGCCTTGGCCGCTGCGAACGCCGCCGGGCGGTACGGGCACGTCATGTTTCCCCAAGCAACGCATCTCCCCGCGTTGAAACTTGCCGAACGGCTCGTATACGAGGGACCTGGTGCAGGCTGGGCTTCGCGCGCTTTCTTCACTGACAATGGATCGACCGGCATGGAAGTCGCTCTCAAGATGGCACTCCGATCGTTCTCGGTCTCAAAAAAGGACCTGACACACGACGAAAAAAAGGATCTTTGTATCTTAGGTTTGAAGGGAAGCTATCACGGTGACACGATAGGTGCGATGGACGCGACGGAACAAGGCGTTTATACGTGCGAATGGCACCAGTCCAAAGGCTTCTGGCTTGACCCGCCAACCGTCAGCATTAAAAACGGCCGCTTTGTTGCGACCATTCCATCATCCATGTCGCCATCCGCGTCCGTCCAATTCAATGACCTGCAAGCTATGTACGACGTCGAGAATAGACTCGGTTCGCCGCTCGCAGACGTCTACCGAACGTACGTCAAGAACGCCCTTCGCACGCTCCGTCAAAATAATCAAAAAACGCTGGCGGCGCTCGTCTTGGAACCGATGGTGATGGGTGCTGGAGGCATGATCTTTGTCGATCCGCTCTTTCAGCGCATCCTGGTAGACGCCGTTCGCGATCGATCGCTGTTTGATGTCTCTCTGCCCGTCATTTACGACGAAGTCTTTGTCGGCCTGTATCGCCTCGGTATCCCGTCCTTTGGTCCCGCCCTTGGCGTGTATCCAGACGTGGCCGTCTATGCCAAAATTCTAACGGGCGGCCTCGTGCCACTGTCCGTCACGCTCGCATCGGAGCACGTTTTCCAGGCGTTTTACGGTCCGTCCAAAGTGGACGCGCTATTACATGGTCACAGCTACACTGCACATGCGGTAGGCTGTCAAGTCGCGAACGAGACGCTCGACGCGATCGACAAACTGTCTCGACAGGACGCCTGGTCGGCGGCACGGGCGAAATGGGGTGATGCACCAGACGAATCTGCGGTCTGGAGTTTTTGGGATCCGGGTTTCGTCCGGTCTGTGTCCAAGCTCGATATCGTCGACGAAGCGATGACGTTGGGAACTGTGCTTGCGATCCGGTTTAAAGACGATGGCACCGGTAAGTTTTTTTTTTTTCATTTGGATGTTCGTCCAAATAACGACAAAAAGGTTACGCGTCGCATACAGCCCAAGACTTGCTTCGATCGATCGGTACCGCTGGCGAAAAAGAGGCTCTCAGTTCTGCCCCTGGAGGGGCACCGTTTGGGATCCATTACAGGACGTTAGGGAACGTGGCGTATTTCATGACTAGCTTGAATACGCCGCAGCGGACGATCGAAGAAGTAGAGGATAGACTTTGGAAGACGCTGTCGGATTAGAGAAGGCTGGGAGCAGAGTTCTAAGCGTAGGCCATGTAACGTCGGCGAGTGCATGTTAGGACGTCCCTTGGATTATCGCGCGAGCGGTGGGTATATAGGCTACTTGGAATAAGAAAGCGTTCGAAACGCTCCTTGTTTTGAAGTGTCTGAAATATTACATGGACGAGCATTCTGAAATGATGACATAGCAGTGTGATGGTAGCAAAAAGTCAGAGAATTACATTGGTAAAGCGTAATCACATATGTACGAACTAATCAACTTGTTTAAAGGTCTTCTTCCTTGAGTTGACGTTGATCCAGGTGCGGGCACCGTACCCTTTTATGAACTCCACAAGTATTTCTAATATGTCTCTGAAGAGAGTCCCTGCGAGCAAACGATGTTCCACAAGTCGCGCACGTCGAGTGCACGCGTAGGTGTACCGTCAGGATATGTCGTACGATGCTTTCCCGTTTGACTTGTTTCTTGCATCCGACCCACTGGCACTTTTGTATCGATTTCCCGCCTGACACAAAGGGCCTGTGCTCCTTGCTCATGTGTTGGGAAACGGAACGCTTCATGTTCTCGCTCGTGGGGTACTCCGCATCGCATGGCGATCCGTCTACACACCATTCGCATTTTCGAGGTGAATCTGTCGGCTGTAACCGTTGGTCAGTTACCCGATCTGTTCTCTCTCAAAAAAAAGCAGACTTGCATCTCTATCGGCAATCGGATAGGAGCTCCAAGTTTCAGTTGAGCTAGAATCAGGAGAACCCAGCCTTGGCACGAGGATATCATGCTTCGCCAAATACAAATTCATCGATTCTATGCACGACGTGAATAGCGAGATGTCCGTGAAGTCGGGACGAGACGTCGTCCATCCGCCTTGCAAATTCAGGCCATAGTCGGTCGTCTGAGGTGGACATGGAAACAAACTGAGTTGCTGCGATCCTGTTTATCATCGTCATCAGTAAGACAAATGAGCTGGCCTCCCTTGGGGAACCCATTGCTCACTGTCCGTGGAATCGTACGGGAGATAAACGTAGTCATCACATGTATCCGCGGTAGTACATGACGTCCAGTTTGTTTCTGGTTTCTGGTTTCTGTAAATTGTCGAATCAGCCCGTTGAACTTCAGTTTACGATACAGAGAGCACATTACCCTCCGAAGGTTGAGATGGATGCGGCTGGGAGTAGATGTCCCGGAACTTGATAATCTCCACCATCAGATAGAGCATGTATGGTGGAAATGTTTGGCCACAACGTCGAATTGTCATCAAGGCTGGGGATGTAATCGTTTGAGAGGATGGTAGTCATGAGAAGGAGGTCTAATGTAATGCAGAAAAATGTGACCACACATTTTATACCTTGCATCAATCTATCGTCGATAGAATCCAGCATCTTGGCATCCAATAGCACCGTAACGCCGAAGATGGATCCAAGCTAAGCGAATATCGCTATTCGGCGAAGTCGTGAACTTCCCCAGAAGTTTTTTTCCCCTGGAGTCACTTCTCACTGGTTATTGTACTTGATGGATGGATTCAAGACCTGCCAGCTCCAGCTCCGACGCTTGCTCCTGGAGGCTCAGAAAGGAGTGTTTTCACCAAGGACGAACGCACCTTCAGCGCTTCAGCTGTTGTCGACCCGAGGCGCCTATAGCAGCGACGTGAGTTTTTGGTGCCCGGGCGTTGCCCAAGCCAATGGAAGCCATCGGACGATGCCAACGAAGTGTACCTACAGCAAGCCAACTGGCATGCGCGTTGTATGAAACCCTGACGTTGGGAAGCCGTTGTCCATAAATGGTATACGGGATCATTCAGAAGTGCACAGCTTGGCAAGACCACTCCAACCGGTGAGTGATCGTTGGCGTGCTCGGTTGATCCGAGGGTTGGCAGCGTCCATTAATACCAAGGGTCCCACTAGCTGCCAAGGTATCACTTTTACACGAGGCCGATTAAGTGGATTCATGTTTACAGTAACCGACTCGGGGCATTACAAGCACTACATACGGCAACTCCAGGGATGACAGTAACACTGCAGATGGTGGCTCTGTTTCAACGTGTCAGATATGCTTCTGATAAAAATGCCAAAACGATTACTCACAAGTACTCACAGGCCGACGGCCTCCATGCCAGGGTGTTTTCTTCGCACGTGAGTTTGCAGCGTATGGCTACGGGTGAACCGTTCGGGACAAAAATGGCATTGATGCTTCAACTCGAAATGCTTCTCCTGAATATGCCTCATCAGGCTCTCCTTCTTCATTCCGGCAAAGCAACCTTCCCAGGAGCAGACGACTTGTGACTTTTCCGAACCAATGACGCTATGGTGATTGCGCATGTGGTCGGAAAATTCGACAGACTGGACATAGGAACCACAAATGTGCTGATGCCCTGGTGCCATCCATCTGCACTTCTGAGAAAGCGCGATCCGCAAAAACTCTCGCTGGTCCTGAGGCGGATGCGCTTAGTATTCTCTCGTCATTCCAAGTTGTCAACACAAATCCTACCTCGTCCGTGAAGTCATGGTTGTATCCATCGTGGCTCATGGTGACGATGGGCTGTATAGAGGATAATGCGTACGACAGTAAAGTGAAGTTGGGATGCGTTCTATTGCTGTTGCTCCAGCCTCGATATATACCATCCCTGGAGAGCCCTCCAATCTAGAAATGTGACAGGATGGAATGATGGAGATCGAAGGAGTATGTCATCATTGGCATTGGAGACTGTAGCCATTGGTGTGTATCACGCCGAAAGTCGAGACAAGGTCGAAAGGGCCCTCGCTACTCGCGCCGTTCCGAGCAAAGATGCTTCGAAGAAGAATGTCGATGGCTGTGAGTTTTGTCAAGCGGTGGCAAGAGACCATCAGCAGCTACTAAAAATGGTACACTCGCCGTTGTAATCGTTACGCCGTTGGAAAACACCAGCCAAACCATCCAGTGTTTGGAGGCTCCAACCAGGATCTTGCATAGGTTCATTACAGGTGTGCTGGAACGCCGTCAAAGATGTAATGGATCTTGGGAGGCATTCGCATCGGAATGCCACTTACACTGAGGATGCTCATTACACCAATATGACAAATTGATTATGCTCAGAGGTCGGAATACCGGCCATCTTCCTAGCCGATTGAGTTGTAGGCAAATTGTTAAAAATCATATTTCACAGCGCCGAGAACGCACTTTAGAATACACCGGTTTATTACCGAAGCCTGATCGGATGATACATTCTTGCTTATGCCCAGGCCTGTTTATTTGCTCAGCATGGTAGAGAAGAGGACGTACACATCACTGAATTTTTCTCGTGATCGTAGATCGTGCGCCCGGGCCGCATTGCATAGAAATTGGTAATCATACCATCGCCGGGTCACGGGTACTAGACATTGTTACAATGCGAATCCTTCGACGATCGATCGGTAACCAAGGTCAACGTGTTAGCCGTTGTTCTGACCCACCTGGAAAAGATATGAAGCAATGGGCGAACAACAGAATCCGTACCCACATGAGCCGAGCCGACAGCCTGGCAAAATAGACTCCGTGGAGTGTTCCGAGGCACTTCTTTGTTCCAAGAGTCGGAAAAAAAAATTATCTACTCGGGTCAAAGAAGGAGAGGCACTGTTCTATCACGTTACCCATTAATTTACGGCTCGGGCGTCCCCCAATGCTGTTCACTAACAAGCTAGTTTTTTCATCATGTCAAATTAGCGTACCTTGAACGACTGGCTTCACTGGAAGAAGAGGTTGAGACGCGACGGAGTTTCAAATACTCGTCCATGCAGTAGTACTACCGTCTAGTAAAACGGGCCGAATCTCAACCCCAATACCGTTTTTACTTACAGCTCAAGGAAGTCTTCTTTGAGTTGATTCAGAGTGCCTCGGAGTCTGTAGTGGTCATTGACGAGTGGCTGAGTTCAAGTTCTAATACTACTTACCACCACCACTGCACCCGCCACCCGGTAACGAGTCGACGATGTCGGACATGTTCTGGCCCCGCGTTTGCGATGACTTCAATCTCAACATAATTGGCTTTATACCACAGGTCAATTATCTTGTCCGAACTGATCCAGGAGATACCTGCAGAGTCTTTGATCTAGTGGGATGTATTAACCCCAAGGACAAAGAGGTAAGATCAACATCCTCCAAAGATATGTGCCACACATGACGAAAAAAAAATAGTGCGCTATTCTCCCAAAACGCTACGAAGCCCACCTCCAGAGGTTTTTCTGGAGACAATACATCATTCATTTCCTTTTAGAAAAGTTCGACCCTGACAAAATATATCTCAAAAAAGCATTCAGATCCTTCCTTCAATCGCTCCTGGAGTTGATGGACACCATTCTAGAGCAGCTTCTGCGCCACTACCATGATGGAAGATCCGTCTCTCCTCCTGTGCCTTACTTCGAATACTACTTGGCTACAGAATACTTGGTCGGAAGGCACGACCCCGAAAGTGTTGGTAAATGGAGAGCCGATCCGAAGAATTTCCACAAGGAGCTGGAGCAGATTGACCCCTTTCAATTAGGTATGTTGCATAAGATTAGGACCATGCTGTGCTCATACCGCGTCCATTTTAAAGATTGGGAGAGTTACGACCATGCTCTAGGTGATTTTCTAGGGGGACGATCACTCGGTTACTCCGTTGACAGAATTCGACCCAAATCCCCACAACATTTGATCAAATATGTACTAGCACTGAAAGACTGGTATGGTTTGAAGGAAGAGGAAGTGCTGACATCACGTGCTAGTACAGGTGCGTAAAAAGGCCCAATTTACTTGTTCATGATCTCACCAGCGTTTAGACCATATTACAGGAGTCATTGGTCAAGCCGGAAAGATTGGAAGGTGAGAAACAGGATGATGAGCTGGAAGAAGAGAGATAGAAGAGCAACTAACGAGAACGCAAGAGTGACGAAATGATCATGCCGTGTAAAGTAATCCAAAACCAATCCTTGGGGCATGAAATGAATGATATGCAAAGACTCCTGTCGTGTATATATTATGTACCGCGACGGATCAACTCCTCCAATACTGCGCCAAATCATGGATCCGATCAAGAACGACCGTGAAGTACGAAGTCTCATTCAACAACGCCTCAAAGTGCTTTATGGCTTCTTCTTCCGTGAGGTCGAGGCGAAACTTGTCTTGGATCTGCTCGTGCACATCACGATGCTTGATATCAGGGATATTCGCATCAATCATGAGGGCAACCAAATTCAAAATGAGGTTGGCGCTCTTGCGCAGGATGGTGAATGCTGTAAAGCAAAAATTCTTGAAGCGTGCATAGTGCGTGGATTGCGCACCGCCCATTCCATCTACCATTTCTTTGCACACCTTGACGGGAGGTGGAAATGGCTTTGGGTCACGCCCCAAGATATAACCAAAGTCAACTGCGAGTGAATGTCGATTAGTGGTGCATTACAAGAGAGTAGCGCTGAGTAGTACCGTGAAAGAAATGTCCTGGGTGTGAAAGACATGAGCACACTGCTACAAATAACAACGAGAACCAACCATCAGATGTGAGCAACAAGTTGTCTAAATGGCGGTCCCCAACGCCAAGTAGATACGTAACAACGCAATACCCAGCTACAGCTTGGTGAATCCCTGTTCGCGAACCTTGTGAGCAAACCACACATACCGCAACTACGGACGAACGTATCCACGACACTCGGCTCCACTCCATACGTCCCTACACTGCCCTCATCTGGATGGCTTGCACGAAGATAGTTGAGTAGTGCACCGTGTTCGCTAACTATGGCTGCTATCGTCTTGCTCGGAATAAACTGGGCCATTCCCTGTAATGGCCCAGTAGCTAAGACATCATATGGTATCAGTTTCAGGTCCAAATTCTCCTTCCGTAGTAGCTGGTCCATGAGCGTAAAAAGCTGCAATACCAGTTGGTCCTGTCGCATGTCGTCTCCATCTTTGAACATGACAGGATATTCCGAGCCATCCACACATTGAAAATAAAGCAAGAATGGAAATTGGTTGGATTTGAACACCGAGGACTTCTCCGCGTTGATGCCTGTAATCTCGATTCGGGCATTTAGGGGCAGGGGAAGTGGTGGGATATTGATGAGGCCGTTCTTGGAGTCGTTTATGAACGACCGCAGCTTTTCAATCTTTTTGGGCCGAGGATCTTTTGAAGTCCGGATGTCGCGTGCCTTCTTTGCCAGCGACTCCACCATGATTCCTTGCCTCCGCATGAGCTCGCGAAGTTCACTACCACCCTCGGACTGCATTAAGCATGAGCACTCAGCGAGCCACCACGACGAAGATATACGCACCTCGAGTATCTTGCTCAAAAACTTGAATACAACTCTGCCATACATTTTGGCCAACATCCTATCCTCCAAAGCAACCTCAACCATGAGGTACCAGTATAGTCGGTTGCCCAGTACATGATTCTTCACTCCACGAGTGATCAGGAAGTCGGACAGTCCACTATCGTCGTAGGAGATGGCACTCGTCGTCGACCGTGACGATCGTTGATCGCTCGCAGCGCTCTCGAACTTGAGTGCTTGAACGAGTTGAAGTAGGTACAACAAGAGCTCCTAAAGCATCTCCGTCAATAGGACTAGAACAGCAATAAACCGTGGAATAGTCACGTCGTCGTCCGCACGATTGAGCTGTCTGACAGCAAATGCTCTCACACGCGAGTCCACCGTGCCAGGGCCCAATAATTCGAGGGCGTCATCAGTGTCCACCTCGGTCCACATAGGCAATAATTCTTCAACCGCCTGCTTGACTTCCGACGGATCCCTCCAAGTTACAGATTTGAGGAACTTGGTCAGCCCACGCTTGTCTCTTGCAAGATAAAAGCGGAACTTCCATATCAAGTCTTTTTCTTCTGAAGTGAGGGGTCGTGAAGGGGGGTAACTTAGGATTTCCTACAGCAACCATGTCAATAAGCTGTGGACAGGGATCAGGCCACTTACACCCAGTTCATCTCTTATTTTGGCATTTGGTTTCAGTTCTCTGTCATATGGACTGCTTCGATGGCTCCGGACCAAACGACGGTGTTTATCCTCTACAGGATTTTCACGCGCCATCTCAGGGTCTAGGACCGCCCAAACGTGAGGGTCCGAAGAAAACGAGGGTGAAAGAACAGGCGCAGCCGGTGTCGGAGTAACCGTTGCCGGCGCGGTGGAAGTTGATGGTGCACTTAGAGTTTCCTATCCACCTTCCATCAGTTTTAATGAACCCACCAAATCTCAGGTTACTCACAGGTTCGCTGAAAATCACAGGAAAGTCGAAGCGAGGAAGGTCTATGTACAGGAACATGTTTTCGGACTTGGCTGTCTCCGTCTGCGCCCATTAGTCACGCCCAACATGTCTGACTAGGTACTCACAGCATGTATCTCCTCCATCCTGCGGAACACCATCTTGTCGAGCCAGTCTGATTTTGGAAGATCTCCCCGTTCGTACTTCTTCACGAGCTAAGGTGTGGATCGTAGTGTTTGTCAAAAATAAGGGGGTCGACACACACCTTTTCTAACCGACCCATCTCATCCTTCGTGCTCAGTTTGCTGGGGGTGGTGGTGTCCACCGATCCATCTGCCTCCATGCCGGGCCACAATAGAAGCCTGTGTTTTCCTCTTCGCAGCGTGCTGGATCACGGTGAATCGCAGACACATGCGCATGGAACATTGCTTCCTTACCATTTCTTTCCAAACAGTCTGAAAGTGGTACCACCGACAGGGACGGCCGACCGTGGGGCTCCAATATCCCACACAGTAAAGGTGATCTGTGAACTCAGCGGAAGATCGCAATATCGTATAGGGAGCGACACCCATTCATTCCACCTGTACCCTGGCGATTACGAACGAGCAGGAAGGGTTTCGAGGCAGAACATACGTGTAGTTGGCCTTGAATGCCTTGAAGGATGTCCTGAACGGAATGGTCAAGGGTTTGTTGTCAGCTATTAGCTGACAGGTGACATAGAGATCTGAGAGCGAACTGTTCTGCGTGTTAGTCCCGTCCCGGGGGGAGAGGGCGTAAGAACGTCGTACGAAGATTGAGCGCCATAAAATCTCAGTTCCGGGTTCTCCAGCACCTCCGAAATAGACTTTCGTGACCTTGATCCTTCGAGTTGTGAACTGGATTGGAATATGTTGGGCATGGGCCATTTGAGATATCAGTCAGAGTTGGTGCGTACATTCGAAAGGTCACTGGTAGCTTCAAGTCGGAGAGTTTGGCGAACGTGAAATCGTCGCGATTGTCCTTGTCCATGGTGGCCGTCCTTCGAGACTCACGCCAGCTGTAGTGGCAGAGGGTGGGACTTATGGTACACTCGGCAGCAGTGACACTAGTACTTCAGACCCAGTCTGATCCGAGATGTCATGGAACAGGAGCTCTTTCTGACCCTTTTAGATGTCTCAACGCTGAGTGTAGAATCTCGAAACGAGTAGAATACATGTAATAGAGTAATCCTACAACTCAACTGCACTACCTAAGGTGCTTTTAATCAAGCACAAACCAACCCTGCTCGAAGAGTAGTAGAAATGAAGGCTTGGGTATTACGTCGTAAATTATTATAAGCCGTCTATTCAGACTTGTAATCGGGGCGCAAAGAGCGAACGACTTTGCCTAGACCGCAAATTAAACAATTGTGCAGATTTCACGAGGGAAGAAAGGCCTACCGGCTCTCCAGATCTCTTGATCATCAATCTCCTTCAGTTCTTTGGCGAGGTCTTGACGGTACGTCGTGCGGCCATTGAACTCCAGGGATTTACGAGTCTCGGTGCCATCCCTAACACTCTGGTAGAGCTTCTCGAAGATGGGAAGGTTCGCCTCTTCAAAGACGGGGGCCCAGTCGAGCGCTCCACGACGGGCAGTGGTGGAGCAGGCATTGTACATGTAGTCCATACTGTTCACAGGAAAACGATTTGTTCGTCATTCGACGGATGGGATGATTGTAAGCACTTACCCTTTCTCACCAATCAGAGGGTAAAGAGACTGAGTAGCCTCTTCAACGGTCTCATTGAATGCCTCCGAAGGGGAGTGGCCGTTAGCACGGAGAACCTTGTATTGAGCACAGAACAAGCCCTCTTTTTTGCTATTTGAGAGATTGTCCTACAGGAAAAAGCAGTAGACTTACGAATTGCACCCATAAGCTGTACGAACCAGTGAGTACATTAGAGGGAAAAACCAGAAACGGAGACATACCACGCCTCGTTCACCATACAAGTCAGAGTACACCTCCTTTTCGAAGGTGGTTTCGTACATGTAACCAGAGCCAACGGCGACACCGAGAGCAACAGCTTTCTCCATTGCATTGCCTGTGACGTCTTGGAAGACGGCAACGCTGGAGTTGATACCTCTACCCTCCTTGAACAAAGTGCGGACGGTGCGACCGGATCCCTTGGGAGCGACAAGAATGACATCGACATCAGGAGGTGGGACAACATGGGTGTCATTCTTGTAGACGACGGAGAAACCATGCGAGAAGTACAACGTCTTGCCTTTTGTGATGAGAGGTGCAACCGTGGGCCAAGTCTGCGATTGAGCCGCATCAGAGAGAAGATTCATGATGATAGTTCCGCGGTTTATGGCCTCTTCAATGGGGAAGAGATTTTTACCCGGTGTCTACAGGGTGGATAAGGAAGGAACTGAAGAAGGAAACCGAGGGGACAAACCCAACCATCCTCGAGAGCCTGTTTCCAGCTCTCACCATTCTCGCGAACACCAACAATGACATTGAGACCATTGTCACGAGCGTTCAAACCTTGGCCGTGACCTTGAGAACCATAGCCAATGAGGGCGAGGGTATCGTTTTTGAAGTAGTCGTGCAGTTTGGCGAGGGGCCAATCACGGCGCTCGTACACGACCTCGTCGGTGCCCGCAAAGTTGAGGGTCTTGACGCCACGGACAGGAAGGGTCTTTTGGCACCACGTGAATGGGAATGATCGAGACTCTTTTGGACGAAAAAAAATACCTGGACGGTGGAACGTGGGACCTCCTGCGAGCGGGCGAGGAGAGAGAAGGACGCGGCCTGCAGACCCGTTGGAAGACGAGATGCACGGCGAGCAAGGGCGCGGAGAGAGCGCGAAGAGAGACGTGAAGCAATCGAGGCCATCGTTAAGGACAAACGTATTCAACCTTTTTTTCGCCCTTATGTACGTTTCGAATCTCGGCCGACAGCACATCCGATTACCCCGAACAATAACCAAATACCTAAAAAATGACTCATTCGACCTTCTTCGACGCCTTCTGGCCGTATACGACATCATCTACCGCCTGTCTTTTTCCCTGCACGTCCAGTAACGCACCCCACACTAGAGTGAACAGCGGAATGAACATCCCAACACGCTGCTGATACGCCTTGTACGCGTCTGGGTACTTGGACGCCGAAATCGACTCCGTGTACAGGGTCGACGAGAAAAAGAGTGTGCACAATACGACGCTTGGAGCCAAGGGTGCCAGCGACATAAGTGACGATGGCCATTCTTTGGCCCACGGTCCGTCCTCGCATACCAGCGGAATCAGGTTGATGATGATCTAGTCACACCACCCGTCAGTAAATCATCTCCGTTATCTATCACATGGCATACCCAGAAACTTTGTTCACAGAGAAAGTTGGGGTGTCTCGACCACGCCCAAAGCCCCCTCGTCACGAACCCCCTCTCAGCATCGCTCTTCGTCCAGGAAATGCGGGCACCGAACCATTCATTCGGATTCAATTTACCTGAATGCTTGAAGGTCTGATACGAGTATTGTTGGTTATCCGCGATGAATTCGGTCACAAGGGTGATGAGCCCAAGGGCTCCAAGAACATAATCAGATAAACTCAAGCTCGTATGAGGCTGAGAAACTGCAATCTTGGTGGGGACACCGAGAAGAAAGAGAATAACATTTTGAGTTATAGCTGGTGGCATGGTGAGAGGGCATTCATATAGCGATCGATTGACTTACCGACAAAAGTGAGATTCACGACTTGGAAAAACCAAGGAGGAATCTTCTCGCGAAGAATCTTCCAGCGATAGTCTTCCTCGTTTCTAATCAAGGTGTATCATGAGCTGCTCTCAAATTCGCAGGAAAACACGTACAATTGAAATAGTCCTCGTCGCCATGTGTTGTATGAAAGCCTAAAAGTCGTACACTTCAAAGACGTGCAATGATACAAACAGGGGCCTTCAAATACCTCAACATCCAAGCAACCTGAAATTTTGCGCGTCAATCTCGATTTCTCACGAATACACAAATGACTTACAGCCAAAACGAACATGAGTAGTGCCCGAGGGCTAAAACTCTCTACGAAAGACTCGTGGACTTTTTCGGGGGTGTACGGAAGAAAGCCCAACTGCGGAGATCGGGGCCAGAGTGGAAGGAGGGCATAATAGCCAGTGTAAATGGCGGGAAGGAATGTCCAAACTCTATCCACCTGCGAGACGTTTCCGGTGAGGAGCGAGAGAACATAAGTGGCCGCTGTGACTCCGAGACAGAACTGGACCGGCCAGACGAATAGAGGAGCTTGTTGGTTGAGTGCGTCGAACATGGTTGTTAGAGATCAAGTTACGATGGGCCCCTCACGGTTGCCGCCGAACACTGGTTGGCGCAGCCAAAGGCGGTGCGTTTGATCATATCAGCACGTGACTGATGTCCTTTGTTGACATGTGTTATCTTCCAAAGCTCTTGCCATAATCGGCAAAGAAGTTATTCGTCTTGCCAGCCTTCCGTCATGTCCACCAGCGTCCTCTTTTCCACATTTCCGCCTTTTCCCACCCTATCTCTCAGTGTCCCATCAGAGACTTGCATACACGAACTATACGATCTTCTCCACACGCGCTACCCTGATCTGCCCTCGTCGGATTCATTGTATATCTCACGACACCGCGGGCCACTCGCTTCCGACACTTGCGTCTCAGAGCTGCATGATGATTCTTCTAATTTCGTCAATCTACGGATAGTTCCGCGCCTCCTTGGTGGGAAAGGTGGTTTTGGCTCGCAACTCCGTGCTGCGGGAGGTCGCATGAGTAGTCAGAAGACGAATAATAATGACTCGTGCAGAGATCTCAACGGGCGCAGGCTCAGCACCATCAAGACTGCCAAACGGTAAGCATCCCTTGCATTACCCGTGCTTCTTTCTGACCTGTGCACAAGCCTGGTGGATTATATGGAAAACGAAGAAGGACGAAAGAAAGCCGCAGCTGAAGCCAAAATGGCCAAGTTAAAAGCCCTCGAAAAGAAAATTGCTTCGGTTTCGACAGACTCGGAATCAGTTGCTGGGAAAAAACATCGTTTCGATGATACTGAGTACTTGGAAGAGAGCCAGGAAATCATTGACAATGTAAGGTCCGCAGTTTCTGCAGGTTGGTGTCTTCTTTCGAGGAAGTCTGGAACTATCACTCAGTATCTATCGATAGGCTTGCTCAAGAAGAAGAAAAAGGCCAAGACCAACCACTCTTCAAATTCTCCGGAAGACCACCCTGGCTCTGCGGAGGTTGCGGCTTCCTCTGCCCCCGTTCCAGTAACTGCATCGGCGTAGCATCTCTCTGTAATGTGTGGTAGTAGATCGCATGTATTGTACTGTATTTGATATCCAAATTAGTTGCAAGCTCAGGGATTGTGCTCGCTTCCGCGTTCATGCGTTTCACCACTTCAGGTCTGCTGCCTTTGCGGGCCCGACCTCGCCGGCATGCATACGCCCGTTCGCTGACCGCCTCGTCAATCCCACAGACTATCATCGAAAAGGTCGTACAGAAATACGCAGTCGATGTTCCGAACGGGAAAGTGGTCAAGGCAGGCGACTATGTCATGATTCGTCCTGAACATGTCATGACACACGATAATACAGGCCCGGTCATCTCCAAGTATGCATTAGCTTTCGTTCCAAGTCCTTGTCATGAGCTCATTGTCCGAATGGCAGATTCAAGTCCATAGGAGCTACCAAAATCACAGACCCAAAGCAGCCCGTTTTCACCCTTGACCATGACGTCCAAAACAAATCCGAGAAAAACCTGGCGAAATACCTTGCCATCGAGTCTTTTGCTCGCCAGCAAGGTGTCGACTTCTTCCCTGCTGGTCGGGGTATCGGGCACCAAATTCTCATTGAAGAAGGATACGCATTTCCATATACCCTCACGGTTGCGAGCGACAGTCACAGTAACATGTATGGTGGTGTTGGTTGTGTCGGTACTCCAATCGTGCGCACAGACGCTGCAGCGCTTTGGACAACTGGAAAGACCTGGTGGCAGGTCCCTCGGATGGTCAAGGTGGAGCTCAGAGGTAAATTGACTCCCGGAGTGACAGGGAAAGATGTTATCGTTGCTCTCTGTGGTTCTTTCAACGAGGACGAGGTCTTGAATGCTGCCATCGAGTTCACTGGCGAAGGCGTTGCTTCTCTCTCCGTCGACGAACGTCTCACAATTGCAAACATGACGACAGAATGGGGTGCCCTCGTCGGTGTTTTCCCCGTCGACCAGACACTTCTTGATTGGTACGAACAAACGCTCATGCGGGTCGAATTGCGCTCCTTCAGCTCAGGTACTTCTGGTATCCCCGCACTTCCGGAACATCCTCGTATCAATCGACAGCGTCTCGACGCGCTCAAGGCCGCCCTCCTCACGGCTGATACTGGTGCCTCATATTCGTCACACCTCATCCTCGACCTTTCTACCCTCGTTCCACATGTCTCGGGCCCGAACAGCGTCAAAATATCTACGCCACTTCCAAAACTTGAAGAAGCTTGCATACCCATCCAGAAGGCCTACCTCGTCAGCTGCACCAATTCGCGTGTTTCGGACATCAAGGAGGCGGCAGCAGTCATGGAAGGGCACAGGGTTGCAGAGGGAGTCGAGTTTTATATTGCTGCAGCAAGTTCGTTGGTTCAGCAAGAGTCCGAACGACTTGGATATTGGGATACGCTCGTTGCTTCTGGCGCAAAAGTTCTTCCCGCTGGGTGTGGGCCCTGCATTGGTCTTGGCACGGGTCTTCTCCAGGAAGGAGAGACCGGAATTAGCGCGACGAACAGGAATTACAAGGGTCGCATGGGCCATCCCAAAGCACAAGCATATCTAGCAAGCCCTGCGGTGGTCGCTGCCAGCGCTATCAAAGGGTATATCTGTAGCCCTGACTCTGTCGACTCCAGCAGACTACCCCAGCCCGGTGCACCTACATTTTACGTAGCCCCATCAGAGTCGCAGACTGCTTCATCTAACGCCTCGGCGCAGACAACAGAAGAACATCTCTTTCATGGTTTCCCATCCGCCTTCTCTGGTCGTCTATTGTTTGCACCCCAAGACAATCTGAACACAGATGCTCTTTACCCCGGAAAGTACACCTATCAAGATGATATCACCCTGGAACGACAAGCTCAGGTTGTCATGGAAAACTACGATCCTACGTTTGCAGGCACGGTGGCTTCACTCATCGAAGCCCCAAACCAATTTACGCTTGCATCGGCTGATGGCTGCGATATCACGAAAGAGGGTGTGGTGCTTGTCTCTGGGTACAACTTTGGCACAGGATCGTCCCGCGAGCAGGCAGCGACGGCGCTCAAAGCCGCAGGCGTTCCTGTCGTCATTGCAGGCTCGTTCGGGGATATTTTCAAACGGAATGCGATCAACAATGGACTCGTGTGCCTCGAGTGCCCTGAGCTCGTCCAGGATCTCACGGATGCATATGCCAAGGATGGCAGACGCGGTAGTGGGGGTAACAAGGACGAGCTCACGGTGGACGAAGCTCAGGAAATACTGATCAATATGCGAGACGGATCTGTCGTCGTCAAGGGGTCCGGAGGTGAAAAACGGTACGCCGTCGGCACAGTCGGCGCTAGCGTGCAAGAGCTCTGGGTCTGCGGAGGGCTGGAAGGGTATATTCTAAAATCTATTCAAGCACAGTCATGACGCGTCGAATGTATAAATGTACGCTGAACGCGCTTGCAGGAAAAGCATCATTATAATATCACCTAAAGGAGAGTTTCGTTTTTAGACCTGTCGAGATTCATATTCATCGAGATCGACAACACTGAAATCAGTTTCTCGATTATGCAAAACCCTCTATACAGCTGCTACCGCATTCACTTTCGGCCCTTCGAGGGCTCGGTATTGCTTCATGCGAAGGTCAAGTAAATAAGAGACACCCCTCTCAGAAGTATCTCGTTCATACGACGTCGGCTTATCGTAGACGATACCCGCAACACAAATCTACAGCGAGGATCAGTCATCCACTCTTTTGAACTAGTAAATCTCAGCTCACGAGAATGTCAGCCGTCAGCCCTTTGACTGCAGACGCGCAGGAACGGAAACGATGGTAGCGGTATAGCACACTCTCCATCTCGTCGATCTTGATGATTTGGTCGTTCACGTTCTGAAAGATCGCACGATGTCATCTACGAAATAGAACAAAAGTGGAGGGAACTTGCATGAAACGCTTCCGAGTACGGCCAGTCTTCGCTTCCCCTCGGTACCAGCGGCTCTTTGCCGGATAAGGACGGGTCGAGGATAGCCTCCAGCGGGTGAGTGAAAATACGGTCCACTTCTCCGACGCATGGTTTCAGCGTGGACAGGATGGCAGGATTTGTGAGGAATGCGACGACGGGCGCGACGATGAGCTGGGTATGAGACAGAAACGGTTGGAGAACACAGAGCGTATGCACGTCGGGCGAACCAAGAGCTTCAAGTCCGACTTCCTCTTGCGCTTCTCTAAACTGTCAAAGCAAGGTCGGGCGATCATTGGCGATCTGGTGACGACGGCAAGAAAAGAGGAATAGCACACATGGGAGTTCTTACAGCTGTGTAGACGAGATCTGCATCGGTCTCGTCTGCTTTGCCGCCTGGTAGGGCCGTCTGTCCAGGATGGGCACGGAGAAGCTTGGAACGCGTGGTGAGGAGGACCCGGAGTTCGCTTGCTTGCTCGTATAGCAGGACCAAGACAGCGGCTAGTTTCTTTCTCGAAATGCCTGATCTGTGAATGTGTCAGGTATCGCCGGTCAGTGTGATGCCCCTGTCAACTAATGAAGTACTTGCAAATCTGGTCGCTGTTGCGCACGGAGCCGCTCAACCCCACGCCTAGTCATCTCGGATAGCGCCTGCAGTTCCATAGTTCTCGATCGTGGTGAGCGCGATAGCGGCTCAAACAAATTTCGGCGTAGTCAAAATTTACCGGTGAAACCGAAACCAAGGTGGATTTGAAACGCTACAAGCAAGAAAGGGTACATTCAGAAATACAAATAAATAGCAAAATATTAAAGTTGCGGTAGCAAGAGCACAACCAACGCATCGTCTCTCCAATCTACTATCATCTCCTCGCTTTCGGTCGCGGGAGTAAAGAAGTGGGCCGGCTTGTTGACTTGGCCGCAAGTCGCGTCCCAGTGGGCCCGTCCTCGTCCCCGTCGCTATCCAGTGTTGCTCCCTGTACGCAACCCACACCCATGAACACAGGAATTCCCCCAGCCCCACCATGCGCAAGAAAACCTCTCTGACTGCTCCTCGTTCCAGTGGCAGTAAACACGTCGTCATCCTTCGCTCGTGGCTCTAGCTCGTCGTTGCATTGGTCACTGTCTGAGAAACGAGCCTCTGCACTACGGAGTTCTTCGTCGAGCGTCTGACGTCGTGTGTGACCCTTCTTCCGCTTGCTCTGCGAACCTGATCCCGAGCCTGAAGAAGTGGAGGGGTGATCGCTCTGTTTTTGCAACACAGTTCGGGGTCGACCCTTTCCAGTCAGAGTGGATTTGGCTTTCGTCTTCACTTGTTTGGACTTGGCGACAGGTATGAGTGAAATAAACGGTACGGGCCCAGACGCCTCGTCCCCATCCGATTCCTCGACATCCGATTCCAAAGACGGAAGAGACTTGGGCCTAGGAGTTGATCCTCGCTTGGTACGAGCCGGCGCCGAAGGTCTACGAGGAGTTGGTATTGGTATCGGTGAAGTAGGAGGACGCTTTCTGAAAAGATCGGACGTGCGACGGGATACAGAATTGTTGACGGCTCTGGAATCTGGAATTGAATTTTCTTCCATGTCAACATCAACGATGTCAATCTGAGTGTTTGCACTTGAGGCCTTTTGCGTTGCGACGCGAGGTCCAGGGGGAGTTGATGGAACTCGGTCTTCAATGCTATTCTCATCTCTGTCGTTGTCTGAACACAGCGAAGGCGTAGTTACATCTGTTTCATTGGCTTGCAGTGGGCCATGCGGAAGAGAAAGATTGGACGATGCAGAAATCTCTGAAGATGACACAGCGGTATTCTGGCTGGTTTCCGTTGAAGATTGGAAATATGACTCTGCCATACGGCGCTTCGCTGTGCATGTCGAGCCTAGTCAGAGAAGGTGACGCCCAAGAAAATAGAATGTCACGTACGTGGTGCATCCACCTCATCTATGCCAAGCGCATCCGCCTTGCGCTTCTGACCTACCCGGGCCTCGGGGTCTTTCCATGTTGCTAACACTGATGATGGCATGGATGCAGCCAAGGAAGAACCGATCGGAACACGAAGGCTTGCTAATGAACGCCGTCGTAACAATTCCCTGGCAGAGAGTTTGCCAGGGCCCGTCGAAGCTGAACTTGTTACATTGACGCTCTTACTAAGGCCAGACGGGCCAGCCACGCCATCACCGCCCATTGTATTTACACCAGAAGCAACTTTCCTTAGCTTGGCCGTCTTGATCTCGTGCAAGAACGCAGCCATCTTTTCAGATGGAACATTGACAGTGGGTCTGCCTCGTCTCTTGGTCCTGTTAAGTGCAGGTTCGTTGATGGGTGCTTCGACCGGCGTCGTTGCATGTCGCAAAGAGGCACGAGCGGATGCAAACATAGATGTAGGAGTACAAGGAGCCGTGTCGATGCGCAACGGAAGAGGTGGCGGCGGGGGAGGAGGAGGAGGCGGGGGAGGAGGCATGGAAAGAGAGGGAGGGAGAGAATGCCGGATTTGACTTCTGGAGAGCTATCAAGACCATTGAGTCTGACTTGATCGAGAAGATATCACTTGAAAAAGTACGCACTTCTTCCTTCAGCCATCTAACCTCATCCTCCAGAGCTAATATCCGCCGTTTATCTCGCTCCCGCTCATCTGAAGCTCGCCTGCTCTGGTCCCCACCAAGACGTATCTCGTGCTCGCGCTGTTCCTCCCGTGCGGCATCCAACTCACGCTCCTTGGCATGTACAGTCCCACCATTCGCTGAACTCCCATGGACAATAAAGTCCAAATCGGTGTCATTCCCAATCTCAATCATCCGGTCTTTGCCTTTGCTGGATGACGACAGTGGGGCGGTGCTCGAAGTTGGGCGGTGCGGGGACACCTCTTCGGCAGGACGAGTCCTGGGGGCAGGTTTGGCCGGAGACGCATGAGGGCTCGGCAGCATGAGAGAAAAATCCGCTTCGGCACCTTCTGTTGCGCTAAACCGTTTCACTGCGTCCTTTACTGAAGCAACGGAGCGATTGCGCCAAGGAGAGACATATTGGTCAAGGGAAGGTCGGTTAGGACCAACTAGGTTGTCCATATTACGGGGAGGATAGGATTCTGAGGTTGTATGATGCTCCGGCAAAAGTGAGGGAGACCGAGGGAATAGGGAGCCTGGCATGGTGATCGATGGCTGTTTTTTCAGCTTTGGCAGCGCAGGAACTAGGAAAACAGACGGGGCTTTGGGAGTAGGAGATTTTGAGCGTTCCCGATCACTAGTCGAGACCACTGCAGACGCCCACTCAACAACAAGCAAAGCAAGGGAAAAATAGGCCTACCTTGGCCGTCGTCGTCATCCTCGGGCTGTACATGGTCTTGGCGGTATCTCCTCGCCGACTCTGTTGACTTGGACCGTGGTTTTGGACGAGACTGTGTGGAACGTCCTTCGCGTTTTCGTTGAATCCTCGACCGCAACCTGACCTCGTCTTCGCTCACGTTTCCATCCTGGTCGCGACCACGCCTCCTTCCCGAGTTCTTGACGCGTTTCGTCGATGTGTGTTGATTAGCCTGAGGTGGTATCAGCATCGGGGGAACCGGTACGATAGGACGTGACTGACTGGACCGCCCGTGGCATTGACGAGGAAGGACTCAAATTCACGAGAGACGAAGGTGAGGACGTGCGAGAAAAGTCCGTTGGATTGTTTTGGGGCCAGGGAGGGACTGTCGGGTATGCGCTTGCGATGACGGTGGGCCATGGTCATATGTATGTGCGTCCGACTGAAACACAAACCGAACCAACGTTCAACGTGGGACTAGCTCGGCCACAATAGGCAAGGCCACATCAACAACACTTACGTCTCTAAGATACATCGTGCAGTAATAAAATTATAGAATGTAAAAACTCCGCGCACTAAGCGTCGGCCAAGAGGAATGTCCTTCATTATCGTCAAAGTAAAAAGAGTATAGCAAGCATCGGCGAGATGTGTGCATACAAGTGAAATCGTCCAACTTCATAACAGAAACAGCACGACGCAATCCTTCATCGGTATCCTGAATATGAATCATAACTCGGCGGTGGGACGTGTCCACTCGCAGCCAGGGACGCCCGTACGGCTGCGTATGGATCAGCATACTGCATCGTTCGACTGACTCGCGAATTTGCGCCACTAGCAGCGGGTGGCACAAACGAACCCGAGGCGCCACCAAACCCTGACGGCGCAGGGTCTGAGAACGCGCCATACGCGTCCAAAGACGGGCGCGATACGGCTGCAGGAGGCGTCGCATACCCGTTGCTCCGTGATGCTTTGGCCGAGTACGCAGTGGTGCTCGGCGCAGTCGTAGTCGTGGTAGCCGCAGACCAGCGGTTAGAGTCAGCGAAAGGTGAGTTGCCTAGGTCCGAATCATCATAGGTGGATCGTCGAGGGGCTACGTCAGCCGGTGGGAGGCTCGCGATAGTTTGGCTGGTCTGTTCAGGAGGCGGCGGTGCCTCAGAGCCGACAGGTTGGTACGCGGTGCTTTCAGTATCCTCAGCCTCGTCCACCTCCTCAATATCTGGGCGAGAAAACGGCGAGTCCAATGGACGCGTAATAAGATTGCCTGATCGCCAGTCCATGATGAGAAGCACCAGCGATGCAAGCCAAAAGCCTATATCATATGAGTGATAGAACGACGGGCCATACATAGCAACGTTACCAAAAGCCAACCAAAAGAATATGCATCCAGCTTTCTTCGTACTGCACCACGAAGGCAAGCCATTGGTAAAGTCCGTGCCGAGAGATGCATGGGGGTCATTACTAGCGTTCTTGCAACCTGCTTCTGTCCATGCCGAGATCGTCGTCACGAAGCTAAGGATGAACGGGTGTGAGAAACGGAGACAAGACGGGCAAAGAGACCAACGCACGCAATCAAAAGACTCAATGCACAACCGGTGCCCGTGAGAACAAAGCCGACGCGTACCTCCTGGAGGGCTCGTGCAAGGCGGGCAAATTTATCATACTTTTCGTAGATGACCGGGACAAACATTAAGAAAAGCGAGAGACAAATGCCGGAAATGGATACAAATAGAGCGAAACCAGTGAGGCCGGCTGTTTGTGAGAATGTCAGCCACGGACGCGTGGGGAAGGAGAAGATGTTTACAGGGGCCGACGTTCCACTTTGCTTGAAAGCTAGCAACGCTGGCGAAACAGGCCATGGCAAGGAAATTGAAAAATGCTTGGGAGGTGTGGAAGATGATGGCGGGCTTCGATATTATCATCTACAAGGACGAACGGATCGTGTGAGTAGGGCAGCCATGCAGTGGACAGGGACAGAAA
Organism: Austroboletus novae-zelandiae; assembly: GCA_038090275.1. Lineage (NCBI taxonomy): Eukaryota > Fungi > Basidiomycota > Agaricomycetes > Boletales > Boletaceae > Austroboletus > Austroboletus novae-zelandiae. The sequence goes on along the minus strand of JBBPML010000041.1, from coordinate 55,950 downwards.
TGACCGCGAGCCATACGATCCATAGTAGGGGAACGAAGAGGAGAAAGACCAGCGTGCCGGACTGGTCCATCCAGGCATCTGCAGAGAGCAGGAGAGAGGGAGAAATTACGTAACAGTGTTGGAAAGGAGGTCGGGATTAAGATGCAACACGGCGACCAACCCAGACTGCAACGCGGCACCAACAAGGGAATGGAAGAACAAGGGAAGAAGAGTCTCACATCATCTTGATATCTAACGATTCCATTACTTGCCAAGCCACCGGATATCGACTTTGGAAACAGAGCACCCCTTCGTTTGGGCAGGACACGATCGAGCCCATCCTTGAGGGTTTCCACGAACGTCATGGGTTCAGAGAATGGAGAGACAGAGTAAAGCGGGAGTCAGCGGAATGTGTAAGTATATGTACTGGGACAATTTTTGGCTATGCCAGAGTGCGCAGACGGTGCGCAGTCGATGTCGCCACAGCTTGCCCAGGCCACGTGATATCGATTACGTTATCATAGGGGGAATACAAGTCCTTAGTGTTCCTCAAAAGATCGCCCTCACCAGTCCTCCGCCGATTGCAGCACCTAGCACGACGCGTCAGGCTAGTCGTGGCGTCGACAGTCGTGATAGAAAACCCACCAGCACCAAAGCCAACACCGCCGGCAGCAGAGTTCGCCATCTGCATGTTGGTTAGCGGAAATGACATCGCGAGCGTGCTCATCAATTACCGTGTTCCCAAGTGAACCATATTTGCTCTTCTTCTCGGTCTGTCCCGACGCCTGCTGTAAGCCCAACGAATTCACGCCAGTCCCGGTCACCGGCGGCATGTCCGTCCCATGCAATGCCGCTCCAAACGGACGGTACGGCCTCGCAGTCGCCGCCGGCGCTGTCGTGGGTGCAGCTGCCGCCACTTTCTCGACGTGATTCGAAGGGAAGAGACCCTCTCTCCCGCGTGCCCTGCCCAGCCACCAGTCTTCGTTCTTCTCCGAAACGATTTCGATCGTCTCGCCTGCAGCAAAGGACAGATCGTTTGTCTCCTGTCCCATGAGAAATGGTCAGTTGAAGATCTAGAGCTAGCCAGATGCCCGCACAGTTCCGTCCTCGTTGTAGCTCCAAAGAGCGCGGGCATGCACGGTTGCGACTTGTGATGGGGCCGCTGCCACTTGCGGAGCAGGAGGCACGCTGCGTCCAACCAGAGCTGGGGCCATGGCAACCCTGACCTGGGTGGTAACGACGCTGGACTGGGTTTGCACGGGAAGACGCCCGATGATCTCCCTCATTGTGGCTGCATCCTGGGGGGAGAGGTAGTTCTGAGACTCTAGAAAGGCAGCATTCAGCTGCATCTGGGCTGCGACGTGCCCCAGAAGAGCTGCAGTTTGGAGTTCATACGGAGTGGACATTGCAGAGAGTAGCAGAGAGGCCAAGCGTATAAATAGTCTAGGCTGTGTTTGGAAACATCGCTCTCGATGACTTCCGAATCAACGCTGGCCATCGTCACCGCTCTTCCCGACTTCATATCTCCAGAGCAGCACAGAAACATCGTCGCATCGACGCCGTCCTCCTTTGGTGAAATACACCCTATCCTCCGCCACAAAGAAGAAAACGTCATCGTGACCCTCGATCCTCCCCTCCAAGGGCTTTCTCCAGAGGACACTGCCCACGGCGTGTTATACATCATCGAAAGGTTCGCCGATCGCTACCCAGACTCGTATCTTACCTCGTTCACAAACTATCTAGTGCGCTCGTGTTCATGTCATCCACCGGCCGTGGTTTCCAGGTCGCCTATCCCGCGATCACCCTTCACGCGATATCGCGCGCCGATGGCAACGCGCCATCTATATACTGCCAGCTGGACAAGACGGACAGTAGCTCTCCGCCCGACGAGACAGCCGAGGACGTGACGGACATGCAAGAACTGTTTATCGTGCCCCAAAACCCGAACTCGCGTGCGTAATCATACCCCCACTTCCGAGACTTTGCTAGTGACCTCTATCTTTGCAGTGGAATCCATCTTTGAAGCCATGTCTCTTTGTGCATCCTTGCATCCAGATCCAAACATGTCGGAAGAGGACGGGCTTGACGAAGAAGGGGAAGATGAGCTGAGTGAAGTCGGGCGGGTGCGCAGTGATTTCGCCAACAACAGCCGTTTCGCACCATACTAGACATCCCTGCAGGCTGCTCTCGCCCATCTAGAGTCGATCATATATGATCCAGAAGCTGAGGTGAATGGCAAACTGGACGAGGCCGAGGAAGTCTCGAGCGAACAAGACGATACTGAAGATTAGCAAAATAGTGTAGTAAAAGACGGCCCTTTCCTGAATCTTGGGCAGATTTGTACTGTGGCAGTCCGAAGGTTGATCAACGCAAACATACTTGGCTCCTACGGACGGGTCGAAATTCTGACCAACTACGTCAACATGATCATATTCTCTTGCGAATGTCAGTTCGTACGAGTGAGACTGTAGAAGTCTACAAACACTTCTAGTTCCGCGACCGTTACGATCTTTAATTACACGGAAAAACTTCTAACATAGTAAGTATCCAGGTTGAACGTACACAGTTTATTCTGCTTCTGTCTATCATTCTTCATGCCCCAGACTTCCAGTAAGCAATATCTCCATCCACCACTATTTGATGATGTCAGATCAACCAAATCAGACATCACAAAGTCACTCACTCTCATAGGGTTTACCCTGCTGTCGCAGTTTCCCTGCAGCTTTGACAGCAGTCTCACTGCCATGCTCTTTTAGGTCATCGTAGGCCATAATTTCACCACAAACAAATTTGTTCTCAAAGTCAGAGCTAAACAGACCGTTAGGTGGTATCAAAAATATTGTCGTCGAACAAAGAAACGTACTGAATAACACCAGCAGCTTGAGGTGCCTTTGTCCCTCGTCGGATTGTCCATGCCCTGACTTCATCAGGCCCACAAGTAAAGTAGCGAATAAGCTGAGTGGGAGGAGTAATGAGTATGGTTTGAGGAATGATGCGGATCACGTACATCCAAAGATGCATAGCCTGCTTGAGTTATCTTGCCTAAGCCGCTCTGGGCCCCCTCTTTCTGAGCCTCCGCTTTTTCTTCATCGCTAAGCGCAGAAAGACGCTCCTCTAGCGCAACAGAGAATGGTATCAAGGGATCACCAGGGTTGTTGGCATCGATCCATGCCTTGATCTTTGGTAACCTGAGAGCATTCAGCAAAATTTATACAATCTCGTGGCTATGGTGTACCATTTGTTCTTTTTCCGAGTATAATCCGCTTCGCTGAGATTGACAAGATAAGTGACAGGCTTTGCAGTCAAGAGGGAGAGACTATTAACGACTTCGACCTGCAAACTGTGTCAGTTCTGGACAAAAGCGAGTCTGATAAAGTAAGACGTGTGGCAAGTGAGGCATAAGTTCTATCACATAGATTGCGGGACTCTTTCATGCGGGAAACGAAATACAAAATAGATAGGCACCTAAAGAGAGCGTCAGAATGCTCCAAACACAAGATGATGAATAAACAGGCATTTAAAAATCAGATCGAACGTCATTTCACAAGAATATGGGGCGTTACTCCCACTTCAATGAGCTGGGTTTTCGAGCACAAAGCTCTTTTTCATCAAAGACAAAAAAGAAATGAATGGGTCGGATTTTGGATACGCACCTCTTTGTTTGTCCAATCCCCTTTGCGTACATCCTTGTTGTCAACGGTCAAGGTCTTCAACACTTTTTCAACTGTGGCCTAGTAGATTTAGTCCGTATGCGCTCGAGCAAACCAGTTAGCAAAGAAAACATACGATCTCCTCTTTTCTAGCCCTGTCGGCCAAGCTATTATTTCCAAGGGACCGTCCGGTTCTCTTTAGATTATCCAACTGTTTCTCCACCCACTCTATATCCTTCAAGCGCAGTTCCGTTTGGATGATTTCCATATCACGTAGTGGGTTAACATCACCCTCGACATGAATGACTTCTGCGTCGTCAAAGGCGCGGACCATCTGAAAGATGCCGTCGACGGCACGGACGTGTGATAAGAAGGCATTGCCTAGACCTGCACCAGTAGACGCGCCCTGATTTGGGTCAGATGAGAATTAAGGGGTGCGCGGTAGATCACGCACGGCGGTCAGACCAGCGATATCGATGCAGGTGAGAAAAGCGGGAACACGAGAAGCAGGTTTGTAGAGATCGCAGAGCCAGTCGAACCGCACGTCAGGGACAGGGATACGCGCTTCCTCAGGGTTTATTGTTGCGTAAGGAAAGTTGGCGGCCTTGCCGAGGTCTGTAGCAAGCTAAATGCGATGCACGGAGAGATGAAAGAGGGCGGACCTGTATTCGAGAGTGCATTAAAAAAGGACGACTTTCCGACGTTGGGAACACCTGACGCGATGGGCTCAGATTTCGCAGTATGCGAGAAGGAGCAACGATACGCACCGACGATGCCGACCTTGAGGTTGTTGCTTGGACGACCTAGCAAAACCTTTTTCTCTTGAGCGGCGGCCTTTTTGGGAGGCATTTTTCTCGACTTTGCCTGTGATGACGCTGAGACGGAGAACGAGCGTGACAGGAAGAAGATCAGCGAAGGACGGCGAAATCGATCAATCATCTCTAAAAAAAAAGTGAAAACCAAATGGAAAAAGAACGAAAATAATTTCCACAGTTAGCTTAGTCACTTTGTAGGGTTATCTGCCGGCGTGCCGAACAACGGCCTGAGCTATACTAAGGACAACGAGCTCCCACTTTCTCTCATACCCTCCTCGAGCCTGTCCTTGGCGCAGGTGCCCGCCGTTCCCGACGATGAAAAATCTATACTGCCTAGTGGTTTTCCTACTGCTGTCTGTCTTTGCAGACGCTCAGACGGAGAGTGTGCTCAACAAGTAAGCCCTGGTGTAGCCTTTGCGACCTGTTTTTACTGATCTTTCGTAGTGCTGGGGCCACAGTCGTCGAAGTCGTCACCGTAAATGCTGCTGGAGTTCCAACCACCCGGGTCCTGTAAGTGTTGAAGCGTAATCCACCCTATTTTGCACCGACGAAACTGCAGCGAAACACTCGGCGCCGCGACGACGGCGTCGCAAACTGCGCTCACGACGTCCACGACGGCTACCTCACTCACGCAGACCACTGCCGCAACTCAGACTACGTCTACAACGCAACCAGTCGGCCCAGTTGAACAGACCACGTCCACGCCTGGCACACCAGGCGGCCCAACGCCTTACCAGTACACTACGACCGATGCAAACGGCAACACGGTCGTAGAAACGGGGGTGTTTACTCCCACCGGCCCTCAGACCGCACTTCCCCAGCCGACAACTACGGGCACCATACTCCCCTACTCCCAGTGGCTATCGATGATCGGAACATACACGGTGCCAGCCAACGCTGCGCGCCGCGTGTCAACGCCAATAGCGACCGGGTGGTACTATTTCGTAGCAACCGGATTTGCTGGACTCGCTGGAGGTGTCTGGCTAGTCTTCCTATGATAGACAAAGATTCTTGGGTTACATCATATGGCACCACGGACATTTGTATCAGCCGCTTGGTTGATAGTATCGACTCCATTGCTATGGCTATAGCATATCTACATACCATCACTATTTTATCCTTAGCGTTGTGGACCTTTATCCATACACTCGATCCACTGTTCTGTCGACCAATAAGAAGCCGGTGCTGGTGGATATACTTAAATCGAGATGGCCAAGATTCTGTCACTAAACCACCATGTCGGCAGCCCCGGAGCAGAGTGCCGACCTGATCGCTGTCGCCTGCGTCGTCGAGGGCTCTGCTGCTCTCGCCAGCGAGTGGAACCGCGTCCTGATAGACTATGTCTTTCCGCTCCTCAAGCGTTTGAACGAGCTGCACCCTTCCCACCAGGTATGTGCCGTGTTAGACACCAGACAGCTTCTGACAGTCTCTATAGTTCCGTCTAGCATTCGTGGCTTATGGAGCGGCCGACACCAGGCCAAAGCCTCTTCTCTCCACGAGGTTCTTTGCTCCTCTGTCTCAGGTCACCAAGGAACTTCGTGAAGAACCTTCGAAGCTTGGTATCGGCCAAACGAACTCGGGAAGCGGCCGAGGATTATCTGCACTCGAAGGACTGGTGGCAGCCATAGAAGTATGTCGCCATTGATTTAGTATGCCGTTCATTCCGGCTCATATCAACGTCGCCAAAGCTATTCGACACTTTGATGACGTCCCCGATGCTGCCGCAGAAGGAGAACAGGTCATTGGTTTCTCATCTTCTCCACATTGCCGCATCGCCACCCGACAATGCTCAGAGACCTCAGCACAACGCCCGGGAATACCTAGATTTTGTGAGCTGGGATTCTATCCCTGCAGAACTGAAGAAGGTGAGCAACGTCTCATGGAATTGCCTTGCTGTGGAAGAGGACGAACATTTTGACAGAGGAAGATCAACTTGAGTCTCATCAGCCTAAGAAAAATAACTCAGTTTCAAGACCTACAGTCCTCGGTTCGTGTCGTTTCAATCGCTTGTGTTATTTTTTTTTACATTTTCATGTTCTTCTAACAGGTAGCAGGTGCCACAGCTCAGTCCCCATGGTTCAATGTGCGTGCCCCTCATGTCCTGTTGCTGTCAGGTTTCCCTCCACCGCAGCAAAAGACGGGTAAGCACGAGCATACATCTAACCTTTAATGGCAGTTCTCTCACTGAGATTAAGGTGCCAAGCGTCTGCCTGATGCTACGCCATCCGAGCAAAGTCCGGACGCGAAGCGACAGAAACTTGCTGCCGAACCTATCTTGAAAACGTCATCTACATCTCCTGCTCTTCCCCCTGCTCGCATACCACCTAGCCAACGTGTCCAACAACCATTGCCAATGCCCTTACAAGGCCAACAGTCACAACCACAACCACAACCCACAACCACTCCGAATCCGAATCCGAGTTCGTCTTCGACTCAACCCGCACAGGTTACAACGTCTGCTACCGCCACACCTTCTGTTCCAGTGCCACCTTCTGGTCCCTCTATGTCAATCATGAACGCCGAGGTTCTCGAACAAGTAGTAAACCCGACAGGACTCAAATTTGGACAAATGATGGAGCGTCTTAAGGCCCTGGAGAGAGATATCAGTGTTATAGAATCGCAGATATCCGGCGCCCAAAACGCTGGACAGACAGCAATCGTCGCTGGACTCCGGAAAGACCTGGCTTCCAAGGCTCACTTCAAAGAGCAGATCAAAACGTTGCTCAGGCAACATTATCAGAAGTTCATTGCGAAAGAAACTCTGAATACACAGGTCGGAAACGCTGGACCAGTTCCCGGATTGGCAGAGGCGGGGCCGTCTACTCAATCTCAGCCACCGAATGTACAAAGCACTTCGGGTGAGCGGCCAACAGGCCCCACGGTAGAGGAGCATAAACCCACGGTTCCTGATTCGCAAATCGTGGCGCAATTTTGGCAGTCACGCGGTGGTTCGATACAGAACGCCAATAACCCTCAAATGAGTAATCAAACACAATCGATCCCAACCATGACTCCTGAAGTAGCTGCTCAGTTTCAAAAACTGGTCGAGAAGAAAGGTATACGACCGCCAGGCCCCGGACCATCCGGGGCAGTGTCTCACGAAACAAATGCTGCGAGCTCGAATGCTCAGCAGCAGCTTATCCAGGCCTCTACATGGCAAGGGATATTCTCGTGGACCTTCCCTAAGCACAGCAGTCAAGTAGCGAACGAAAATCAAATACATGTGCTTGGGGTGTTTACTCCGGCCACGATTAATGTGTACGTTATTCGCACCGTTCGAGAGTGTACCCTGAGGAATCTTTCCAGTCGCACAGACGCCTGGCCCAAGAGCTTGATTTTGAATCCTTGCAAGGAACCCTTGAAAGACAAAGCGGAGCTCTCAACCTGGCTTAAACGCCACAAACCTCTGACCCATCTGATGCAATTCAGATCTAATCCCCGTGCTCCCGATGGGCCCGCGAATGAGCAAAAGTTTCATACACTCAATAAATTTATGGATGATCGCCACATCGTATGTATCTTTGACCTATGTGTTATTTCTACTTCATTCACTTGCGTTGTAGTACGTTTATGCAGGGTGGAAGTTACCATCGGGGAAATTCTCGTACAACATCGTTATTTTTCCGATGGGTAATTTTTTTGCAGGGGCTGTGTTCCCTGATGGCCTTCCTGATCTTCCAGGAAGCGGAAACGCGTTGGATATTCAACCCTCAGTTGACGAGGCGAAACCTTCGCCAGTAACCGGCATAAACATCCCTCCGCTGCTTATGGCCCGTATTCAAGGCCTCGACCCAGTCAAAAAAAAGCAAATCATCGTACGTTTTCTGCGGATGCAACAAGAACAGGCACGGCAACAACAATCGCAACAGCAGCAGCCCGTTCCATCCACAAGTCAAAATTTAAATTCACTCGGAATATCGTTACCGTCTAATCCGTACAATATGGTCACAAATATGCCAACGGGCTTACTTGTAGGCATCATATAAGCGATCAGGAATATTGTACTGATGATACTCATATGAAGGCAAATCCAAACGTTGCTGGGCCTGCTAACTCTGGAACGTACAACGCGGGCGGTGGGAATGTGAACTTCGAGATGATGCAATCCTTTATGCAACGCAACGCCGAAGGATCTACTTCACAAGGAATGAATATGAATTCAGGTCAGATGTCATGATGTTCTTGTGTCTTTCCATTTTTTTCGATTGGACGTGCTTCCATGAAGTTGTAGCTGTACAGTTTCGTTACTTTACACTCGCATTGCTTATCGAACATCCTACGCTCTGTAAACTAATAACATGTTACGTTTGGGGTGTGCTGAAAGCCCCCTCCGTCCCTTGAATCTTGTCGTGGTCTGCTAAATTGGCCTGTGCTTCGTACACCGTAATGACAGGGTTAGTCTTCCGCTAGACACTTATAAGAGTTTGCCAGTTCAACAATGAAGTTCTACGTACTTGACTCCAATGTCCAAAGAATCCGATATAGTACACTCGCGTTGAATCAGCTCCTTGGCTCGACGGGATAAACAAGGTCACCGATGTCACGTTGGTAAATTTTGTGGCCCTACAAGTAGCGGCTATGGGCGATACGAATCTGGTCAAGGGATGAACGGAAAGATACCTGACAGCGTATTCGCCAACTTCTCGCCCGACTGGGACATCAAACTCTTGTGTGGGCTTTTTATCTGCAACGTCGTCAAAGTCGAGGCTCAGATCGTTCGCATACTTGGGATAGCGTGTCACTGATGAATGGTATCACGACTGAGCCTACGAGACCTACATACCAAGGAAATTTTCTGAGGGGTCTGATCGCCTGGGCCTGCTTTGAAAAGGAGAGACCGCAGTTTAACTGAACCAGTGAACGGAACGCGAATGATTCTGGAAGAACATGACTCATAATAGGTTTGCCAAGTAGAGACGGAATCTCACAATTGTTCGTCTGCATCGGATTCCAAATACTAAGGTCGACCTCAACGGATGAGCACAATGGGTCTTTCTTTCCGCGTACCACTTGTTCGTCCGTTCGCTCGTGCCACGGCTTGATGACGCTAGAGCCTGGTCCTGTTCCGTTCAGTGCAACGACGTGTTGGCGATCGATATAAGGGAACAGGTTGTCGTTGGGGCCAACATCTCCATTGTCGTGATCATGTTCATGGCTTTCGTGACCGCAGCCTTCGCCGTGATGGTGATGGTTATTGGACATATTTCAGAGACGCCAAAGATTACCCAAATCAAGTCTATATAGGAAAACAGTAACAAACAGACACTAAGCCGCCACTTACTCGCTACCACCATCATCTTCTGTGAGTATTGAACCTGATCATGTTGTCTTTTATGCTATGCAAATGATGCACTCATGTAATTTGCGTTCGATCCACGGGCCTTGTTCCAAAAGGTGTACTTGCCTGTTCGCCCTGAGACCCGTGGTCTGAGACAATTTAGAACTTCCTGATTGTTACTTTACTTCTTCAATTCTTTCTCGTTCATAGTGCTCACGCTATTCTTCTCCCCAGCTCTCTACAACGCAGGCTGCAAGTTGGCACATTTGACGGATCGAGACTCGGTGCCTGTTCGTGTGGTGTTCAACTCCGTAGCAATAAGATATTGTTGATGAATCGTTCCATAGCTCTAATACACAGCACAAAACATTTCCATGTCTGATACCCCTGGAACACCATCTACCGGAATCGGCGCTACTCCTGTGGTCGAACCACCGGATTTCAAGGTATACAAGGCACCTGGTTCCTCTATTGGCCCCTCGTGTGCGTGCGTGCGTGATAAATGGCATCTTCTTGCACTCATCCCGTTGGTCTGAAGTAGGAGAACTTCCCGATTCATACTTCTCTCCAACCTCGGCTGATCTCAAGGCCGCGCAAGCCACTCTGTCTGCGCGAACACAGTCACTCGTTAATGCCCCCTTACAATTACGAGCCACGAGGGAAGCAGCAGAGAAACAGAAAAAAGATAGATGGCCAAACGTCAGTCTTTGCCTCTTGTGCTGTTGATTGGAGCTGAGAAACAACAGACAACGATTCGTGTCAGATTTAGCGATCGTACCCAGCTAGAGAAAACCTTTCTGTCCTCGGATAAGATTCGTTCTGTGTATGCATTCGTTCGCTCGTCACTCCGTGATGATGTGAAACCAATCAAATTTATCCTATGTTTGTAAAACTTTGGCGACGTTGGGACATCACCTGATGATATTGTTCCTTCTAGATCAGTCCCCACCTAAACGTGATCTCAAAGTTTCTGATCCAAAGGTCAGAGACTTGACTTTGGTTGAACTTCAATTAGCACCATCGTCCGTGCTCCTACTCAGATTCGAAAACGAATCTCTGAACAGTTTGTCTCCGTTTTCGTTTCTACGTAGTTGTGTTGACCGAAGACAGAGAGCGATCTTCCAGCGCCGTTAATGTCATCGATCGCCGCGCAAGCAGTAGATCTACCAAAACCACCCAGCTTCGAGGAACCTAAAGCAGCTCCGGAGTCAAAGGCATCGTCAAGCTCAGCAGGAACTGAGTCTGAGAAAAAGAAGATACCAAAGTGGTTCAAAGCTGGTTTAAGTGAGCATACACTACCTTGCCGTCACATTGCAATTATTCAAAAAATGACCTCTAGGGAAGTGAAAAATAGTTAATTCTTCGGTTCATATAGCATTTTTGTAATCCAGACTTGTAATACATACATTGTTTCTTCGATCCGTCTAATACACCGGAAATTGTGAATCTACATCCTTTGCCCATGCACGTAACCCTCCGATGACATCGCTCACGTCCAACGATGGGTTTAATTCACGAATCGCCTCCGCTGCGATCTGCGAATCATTTCCAAGTCTACACAAGACAACAATTTTTGAATCAACATTGGATGGTACGTAGATTGAAGGATCCGCGAGCAGCTGCGGCAGTGGAATGCCTATATTGAATATTTTGTTAAAAACGCTGAGAGGATCATATGATCGATCTTACTCAGTGAACCAGGCAAATGGCATATACCAAATTCGATCTTAGGACGAACGTCAAGTAACATGCATCGTTCCTGCGAATGCAATCTTTTCTGTAGTTCCTAAAAGCAGTTGAGATCAATATCATCATTCCTGGCAGAGCCGAGCATCTTACTTCAGCAGAAATGCGGTCACCAGACCCTCCTGAGACCAAACCCTTTGCTTGCCAGTCAGGGCGAGGTCCCCCACAGAATGCGACGTAGTCCGTCTCCTCAATAGCCCCAAGCTTTTGCCCATCTACGCCACAAGCTGCACAAGTCGGTTTTCTGGCCCTTAGCTTGATGGTTCGGAACGGTGGCATTGACAGAGCAGAGAATAGCATCAGGGAAGCATTTCCATCTGTGCTAAAAACCTTGTCTTCAGGGGAGAGAGTATGAAACACAAAAGACATACCATGCAAACCGACGAGTATCTTGATGGCTTCCAAAGCTTGCATGACACCAATGACACCAGTAACTGCACCCAGAATGCCCAGTTCTGCACAACTTCCAGATAACTCTGGAGCAGGAGGTTTGGGGAATATGCAACGATAACAAGGTCCCGAGTCGCCGAGGTTGTAAATACAGAGTTGACCTTCGTATTTTTGGGCAGCACCACTGACCAAAGGTCTTTGGAGTCGAACGGCAGTGTCGGACAAAAGGTATCTCGTTGGCACGTTGTCGGTGCAGTCCAGAATTATATCATATGGCTGCAAGAGCGTCATCGCGTTGTAGGAAGTGATCGTTTCGTCTATGGGATCCACCTGAATCGTCGAGTTGATTCTATGGGGAATATTGGATCACAGAGGATCGAACCTGTCAATATCACTCACTTTTTGATAGCCGCAGCGGCTGAAAGTACCTTGGATGCGCCGATCGTTTCTTCATTATGGATTACCTGCCTCTGTAGATTGGAAAGCTCGACTACGTCATGATCAATGATAGCTATCCGTCCTAATTTCGGCCGGTAATTCAAGCTGATCACAAGACGAAGAGAAACACTCGCCAACACCAGCTGCAGCAAGGTACTGGAGCGCAGGGGATCCGAGACCTCCCGCGCCGATCACGGCCGCCGATGCGCGTTGTAGCTTGATCTGACCTGAGAACGTCTGAACTTCAAGACGATAAGGTGGGGATAAAGAGGACCTTGCAGGCCGAAGTTGTCCAGGATCATTTGCCGACCATAGCGCGGGTAGTCGTCGATATCAGCCAGTTTCGGCCAGTTTGTGTCGTCCAGCATTGTCCCACTGGACAAGTTGGAACTAGTACGGCTGACCAAACTCTACCACTGACATCATGGCCACACCGCCCTCTCAGGCTGGCCCGGGTGCGCGTAGTAACGACGCACAGAATGCCATCAATCCTGCACCGTCTGCGGCAGCCAATATGCCCAAGGACGGTCTGCCTATCATGCACCAAAGTACTCATTTTGTTATCATGATCGCCTGTGCAGCAAGCTGAGATTGTGAATTAAACTTCCAGGTCGCCTCCCGCCCAGTCTTCCATGGCCAGACATCGGTCGTATCGCCAAGTGGTCCGTTTCCTCGTACAAATTCGGCTTTGGGGCCGAGTGTTTGAGGGACGGTGACCCGGACACATTCTGGCAGTCAGTCCTCTTCCCTCCTGGTTCCATCACTGCACGTTCGAGCTTGGAGAAAGTTCTGATGGCCCCCAGCCTCATTTCATCACCATAGAATTCCCTCGCAAGGTTGCAATCCAGGTCGATTCAATTCTTTCTTTATTTGCGTTTCTGAAGACCTGATCTACGGTCACGACTCCGCAGAAAATTAGCATATATCTCAGCTGGCCACAGGACGACTCGTATACACCATCGACCCTGGCAATTCGTGCTGGTACTGGCCCAAGTGATCTTCAGGACGTCCGTGTGGCTACCCTGGACAAACCAGATGGCTGGATCACCTTCGACGTGTCTTCAGAATTAAGTGAAGACGGAACCACCTAGTGAGCCGCTCTGCTATCCTTTTTTGCTTTTACGTTGATTCCCGTTTTCCAGTAAGCCAGTCCATGCCTACGTGCTTCAGATTATCGTCATGACGAATTACATGAGTGGTAAAGACACGCACATCCGTGGGCTGAAGATCCTTGGACCTCTAGAGTGCGTGAATGCGTTATCTTAGTGGAAGCATGATCGTTTCGTCTAACTTTTGCCAGGGACAATGTCACGGATGACGATCCGTTTCCCTTTACGTCCCCTGCATTCAAAATGTACGCAACAATTCGATAGATTATCCCTCTCCACATTATACGAGCTCTATATTGTATAAGCGTCCCACAATTCATTCGCTTGGTCTCATACACCAAAAGTAATGACAGTAATAAACCAACACCAATCAATCACGGAGTCAACCGCTATTTACCGTGTTGGTACGATGGCACATGCTGCAGCCCTGCATACTGTCCCAGTACAGTAGAGTTAGTTGCTCCACGCATGTGGGAGTATGACGCTTGAGCATGCCCATTGTAGTATGGTTGAGCACCCTGCGCATGGAGGGATGGTCCACCATTTACTGGATACGAGTTGGTAGTGCGAGGGTACGAGGGACTGAGCCGTTGTTCGTGAACATGAGTGGGCGAGCGGGTTATAGGCTGAGTCTTAAAATAGATATGTTAGCTGCGCGATAAAAGAAAATTTAACTGAATACTCACGTGGAAGGTAGATGGATATGAGGCGATCCCTGTTGCTGATGCTGTATTGGGCGTGAGAGTATATCGCGAGTGGAGAGGGTTGACGTCCTGGACTGAGTACGTTGGTCGAGATGTCGAGAACCCGCCTTGCTGGGGCTGATAATGTGCAAATGTAACGCCTGTCGAGTGGGTTGGCGAATTGTACGAGTGGGACGAAGGAGAAGGAGCCGCTGCTTGGACGTCGGAGCGCTCGTACGGGTGTCTTGGATCGGATGTCGAGTGTTGGTAATAACCAGTGCGGCTATAGCTTCTAGGATGATTCGACGATTGTCCATAATGAGCCTGTCCGCTGGAAGCTTGCCCTGTCTTGCCGTTCACTCCAAGCAAATGGAAGGTGGCAGGGCTACCGGGTGTGGACATCCTGGAAGTTCCCAGACTACATTGTAGACAAGTAAACTCCTCAGTGTCCCAGTTACGCTTTGGACGTCCGGCCATTGCATCTTGGTTATCATGGCAAACAATGTGTTGCCACTTCGCACATACACCGCAACACAGTAGAGGAACACCATCGTCCTATGAGAACATGACATCAGCAGTAAACATAGGCTACACAGGTGAAAGCTCGCCTGATTCAAGCCCTTCCGTCCACAAATTTCGCAATCAAGTTCCCAATTCTCAACCGGACTACGCGACCCACCGCCTGTACCATTGATTGGGACGGCGCTCCGAGCGTCATATGTCTTATTTGGTTCGGTTGGTAGTGAGTTAGATCTCGCCTCGTCCTGTACACCATCTACAGAGCCGTCGGTCCTGCACACTGCAGTTAGAACATAGAACGCGAAATATAAACTTTGAATCTTCGCACATCTTGTCTGATTGCTGTTCCCGAAGATCGCGCTCCTTCCGACGCTGTTCTCGCGCATTTTCTCGTTTCAATCTTTCAATCTGTTCTCTCTGCTGACGAGCTTCTAGTCTTCGTGATCGGCTCATTTTTTCTTCCACTTCTACGCGTTTTCTCGTCGCTGCACGCTCTTCTTCCTTCTCGGACTCCTTCATGGCAATTCTGGAGGAACGCTTGCGATGCACGACAGCATCCTCCATCCGTCGTTTCCTCTCAACTTCCTTTGAGAATATAAGAAAGGGATATCGAGTCAACAAGAAGAAGACATACCCTCAGTTCAGTAGTAACCATAGGCACGATATTTTGTGTCAGCACTTTATAAAGTGCCTTTTCTGCATAATGCGATGCTTTTTCAAACTGCTGCCCGATACATTCCCATTCCTCTAGCGTCACACATATCTGTTGGAACGGGTTGGTGAGTGAACGGTCCAAAATCAGAGAAATTCACAAACCGTCTCCCACTCAACAAAGTCATCTGGAAGGGGCGGTGTAATTTGAGTATCAGTTGACATTGCTTCTGCATCCTGCTGATCCTCAGACTTCACTACTGCATCTTCATCTGCCCATGTTCGGTCGGTTTCCTCCATATCAGTCACCGGATCATCAAAATCGTGTTCCGGTCCTGTTGCACCATTGTCTTCGCCGTCACTAAGTTCAGTGAGCTCACTGATCGAGCTAATGTCGCTTTCTAATCCCGTCGTGTACTTTTTCTCGTCGAGTGGCAGAGAACTAGGAGGTGGATCCTTGGCACGACCTCTATGTGTATTGCTCACGGCCAGCCATTCTTCCGGAACCTCTTGCCACTCTTCATCTTCGACTGCAGTACCTCGCAAACGTGCGCTAACCCTTGTACCGACGGGCCTGCGAGAGGTCACCGATGTAGCCGTAAGGCGAGAGCTTCCCATTAGGCGACGAAATTCGGCGAGATCCTTTGCTTGCGCATCTAATTTTTGGTTTGCCCGAGTCTTTGCGATACGACCTTCTCGAACTGGAGAAGATTGTGGTTGTGCCTTGCGGCGAGTAGGACGTGCCGTAGATGGCTGTCCAGCGAATTCCGAGCTCGGATTGGTCCGCTGACGTTTTGCTGTCGAGTGTTGTGATTGTTTCTTCGCACCATTTCCACCCGGTTTCCGTTTCCGCTTCAGGTTTAGTCTAGGTGGTTCTCGTTGGATCCAAAGCCGGTCAGCTGCACGTAGTATTAGGCGGCATCGTCGACGATGTCGCTTCCACTCACCACCGATAAGCCAATATGCATTTCTCCTGGCATCATATCCAATGGGTTCAATGCGCTACATTTCAGGGAGATGGATGAGAGACGTAAGGACGAAAGTACTTGGCCTCCACGCACCCATGTTGCCTGCTCGTCGTCTGTCTTCATCTGCTGGCGGAGTCTGTGTGGGTTCTGAAATTGCCATTCTGCCAAGATGTGCAGAGAATCGAGCTTCACAAGCATGGACAGATCTAACCAATCGACCTGTTTCTCTAGTACTTCGGATGAGGCGTCCTCTTCCTCGGTCTTTGTGATGGAAGGTTGCTCTGGATCTTCGGATAAACTTTCGACAGTAGGTTCGTTGTCAGGAGGAAGAGGAGTGAGAGACTGGTCGCGCTCCAACGAATCATTCTGGCGTTCCTGCCCGCCTAGTGGTTCTTCAGAGATGGCGGCAGGGGGTGCAGTAGATTCCCGAGAGGACTCGACATGTTGCGAACGAGCTATGAGGCCAATGGGACTAGCGTCTGGATCCCTTCTCTGGTATTGACGTCGCAATGTGTTTTGCCAGCTGTCCGTCCTGAACGTGGATACGTTGAGGAAAAAAGGAAAGTAGGAGATGAAGAGGATCCTCACGTTATCTTCCTGTCCTGAGTCAGAGTGATGAGCAAACGCTGCATGATACGGGGCAGAACTCGGTTTGTCGAGTGAACGAGATCGTTTTCGACGTCCTGGGCACGGTCGGTGAAAATGGCGAGCATGTGGGATGGGAACAAACTTACGACGAGAGTGACGTCAGACATGGCAAGGAGAGGGCTGAACGTGAAGAAGAATTGGGAAAAGGCGGCCCATTTCCAATGGCGGCGAAGCTGGCGGATGTTGGAGTCGTAAGGGGTCTCTAGTTGTCGGGGCGGGGCGGGGGCCTGGGGGGTCGCGGAAGACGAAACTGTACGGGCAGAGGTGCGGCGAGGCATACGCGCAGCCAAGCAACCCGTTATAAATCGAAGGCCGGAGATCTACCCGGCAGGTTTGAACCAACTGGGCTGGGCTTGCAGGACACAACTGTCCGTGCAGCTGCGATAACACAGGCAAATGCAGCAAATCAATATAGAGCTCTGGACGTCTTTGAGTGCAGAAACTCGACCAAAACCGCTGAGATGGGCTCGCTGAGGTACCGAGGGCTAGTTGTTCGACCGGCCTCAATTCCAGTTCAACTGCCCACCCCGTGCATTATTTCCTACCAATCTTACGTTATACAATTACCATATCTGCCTAGGATTCACGACGAAACTACCCCAGCCTTTTCCTTTCTCCGTTTCCGCATCCTCGCCTTTGCTGTCTTGGACATGCGGCGGATCGCCGGTGCTTGGTATCTGCCCGCCCTCAGCACCAGCACCAGCACACACCAGCACGACTCACGTCTCTCGTCGCTCCGGTATGGCATTGGTGGACAGTGTGATCTTCATGTGTGGCGCGAACGACTGCTTCGCGCTAGAATACATTTATCGATGGATCTCCAACAACATCATGTCACGCACTGCGATTTGCCACCGAGCGCGAGCTGAATCGCGTCCCTTCGTTCTTCGCCGTCCTCGGCCGGAACCGTGCCTTGCCGCTCGAATAGCAGCTGGTTGTATTGATGCAGCCCAGACACGTCGCCCTCGCACACGTCCCGCGCTTTCAAGTACTCGCGTTTGATGATCTCCACGACAGAGACCAAACGCGCAATAGTGGAAGTCGTCACATCCGCTGGTGCCGAATACAGAACAAGTGGCCTGTCTGGATGGCTCTGAGCCCGCGTTGGATGCTTGCCGTTCGCTGAACAATGAAACGCACTTCGAAAAAGTCCAGCGCTTTCTTGACCCAAACACGCATTTTCCCGTGTCTGGTGACGCGGATCGAATCCGCCACCCCATCCTCCTGGCCGGGCGTCGGGTCGGGTTCAGCTGCACCGTGTTCGACGTCCATGGTAGGCTCGGTTGCCATGGCGTGAGAAATTGCAGATGTCACATTGATTATCAAGCTAAGTAAGCTACCTATCGAACTACCATAGTTCTGCCGCTGCAATCATCGTCAGGACAGTTCAGCTTGTCTCAATGACGGACTTACGTGACCGTCCTCCTTTCAGTGGCGGCTACCTCCGTCTTTGCACGGTTCAGGATCTTCTGGAACTCTGCTACACGGTGACGCATGCGGGAGTGCATGTAAGCTTTGCAGCACTTGATGTGGTAGTGCAAGTAGTCACGGAACAACTGAGTGTGCGAGATCGTGTTGTACGACGCATCAGGACTCGAAAAGTGGCGGGGAAAGAGTACGAAGGTGACATATCCAATGTCTTCAGAATCACGGAGACCAGGGACATCTCGGATTTCCAGAGGCGGTTCACGATTAGTATACAGAACTTGCGGAGCGTTCTGAATGCTGGGTTGACGTCGAGCATCGACAAATTCCTGGCGGCAACGTTACGCAAACTCTGCATTCGAGTCCAGCTTTCCCGACTCACCTGCAAAAATACTTTTCCGAAAATTCTATCCGTTTCTTCTCGGAAAACGGTCGAGAAGATAACTGTCACTCGATCAGGAGATGCACGAATGTATATAGCTTCCTCGTCACGATAGTGGATCTGCATCAGGTCCCCCAGACCGCTTCCCGAGGTCTCCAGTTCCTTCTGCTGATGAAAAGCTCGTTCAAAAGGGGCTGCGAGTGCGTTTCGCTTTATGAGGGCGATAGATTTAATGAGTTTATCTCGACCCGCTACAGCTTGTTGGCATGAATCCGCAGTTGATATAGAACGCGCACCTTCATCACTGGGGAGTTGCTCGAGGTCTATATCGAGAGTGATATGGTATTCTTGTTCCGTTTGCGCTTTGATAAGGGTGCCGTATTCCCGTCTGAGCACGTCTAGTGCGCCATATACTACAAGCTCGTCCCAACAGCGGATGTTCATCGAAAGCTGCACCACCGTCTTTTTCTCCGGCGTCGACAAGTGGAATCTAACTCCGTCGAAATCAACGAACAGGACGTCCAGCGATGAGGGTCTTGTGAGTGATCAATGAACTAGATGGCCACCGTAGCATGCGAACTAAGGACCCACTTAACGGCCTTGTCTGCTAAAGTTGTTTGTATGATAACATTGTGAGACTTTTGCCATGTTAGCTCGTGCTGAGTAGACGGTGGGCGTCGCCTTACCTCGAGGAGGATCATGGTTCAAGCTCAAGTCGCAGAACTTAGATAGCGGGCGATGTGTGGGGATGACAAAAGTGGATGCGTGGGAATAGATCTGTACATTAGCCACAAAATCCTCGACAGCCTTTCAGGCTACTCCATATACAACAGTTTACAGGATTCGTTGCAAAGTTCCGAAAAAAAGTCTTAGCTTGCAACCATGGGTAAGCTTTTGGATTCATGCACCATCATGTGTCTTATTCCGCCCCAAAGCGCCCAAAAAATCCAAGGCGCCCAAGATGTCTCTCAACGAGTTCCTCGGTGATAGCGGTGCGCATAAATTTTTATGTGCCTCTCTGTTCCCCGGTTGATCCAGAATCTAGCCCTTGGCTCATGGGCAGACGAAATGGATGATCTTCCTACAGCCCGTAAGGTTCCTATACACCTTTGGATGCCTGTCTTATCTTGCAACTTCGTCCAGCATCCGTTAAGACAGACGAAGATAGGCTATCGCGTTCTACTGATCGCTTCAACAGGCGCGACGACTTTTCATCATCTCGACGTATGTTCGGTCTTGGATTCGTCGGTATCCTGCTGATTCACATACACCTTGCATAGCCGATCGTCCGTTCCCTTCCGTAAGGGAAGAGGTCCCATTACCGTCCCAACCACCATTCACTGCATTCATCGGAAACCTCGCCTTTGATATCGCTGAAGACGAATTGTCTAATTTCTTCAGCCCTCACCAGGTTCGTTGTTTACTATTTCCGAATTTGCGACACCCAACACGCCTATAGGTCAAGTCTGTCAAGATAATCAAAGATCGTGATGACAAACCCAAAGGTTTTGGTTATATTGAATTCGCAGAATTAGATTCTTTGAAGGATGCGTTGTCGAGGTCGGGTCAGGTCAGCTGTCCCGAATTCCCTCCGAATAAATAGATATATTAACGATTCTATCAGGTTTTATCAGGTCGTACTATTCGAGTGAGCGTTGCCGAGCCCCGTGAGGAATGTCGTTTGTATTTGAACGTAAATTTAATCCTACCTCAGCGAAGGAAAAAACCGGATTCAGCGGCTCTTTCGCCGACGAGGACTCCAAATTTTCTGGAAACTGGCGTAGGGACGGACCTCTACCGTCTTTCGGAGATTCTCGTGAACCATCGCGGCGTCGCCTTGAAGGGCAGCCCGGTGAACGTTTACCACCGCCAGCGAGCGTTTCCGATGAAGTCAATGACTGGAGATCATCACGCCCTCTGTCCAAAATTGTAGAACCGGAGGTGCCGCCAGCTCGTCGGAGGGGCTCGGGGTTCTCCGCTACAGAGGGCCAATCCGGCACTGCAGATAAAGAAGAACACTGGGCGATGGGGAGCAGATTCAAACCTTCAGGACCTGAAGAGTCCACCCATGGCAAGTTTGGAAGCGTTAAGGCCAAAGTTGACTCGGCTCATGCACGGGATATCCCTGAGGAAGGCGACTGGCGCACACGGAAAGCCCTAGACGCCACTTCCCGTGAGTATTTATGTCAACGGTTGAGCAACGTTTGGTTGCAGCTGATTCGCTCGCATGTAGCAAGCACCTCCACTCCCCCCACCCCTCAAACCACACGTAGAAAACTTGAATTACTACCTCGTACCTCCACAGGTTCCACCAGTCCGTCTCCCTTGTCCTCTCCGAAGTTGGCCCCCAATGCTCCAAGACCAAATCCCTTTGGTGCTGCCAGGTCAATTGGTCGTCGCAATGTAGAACATTTGCTGACAAGTTGCAGGCCGGTTGACGTTACAACGAAGGAACGCGAAATTTCCGCCCGCTTGGAGCTTACCAAGGACCGGACTTCTCAGCATTCGATGTCACGCACAAATTCTCGACAAGCTACTGAACGAGGACCTGCAAATCCTGCTAAATCCCCGGTGACACTTCCCTCCACTGCCCCTGGCTCTTCTTCAACTATCAGGCCATCATTCAGTTTTGCGAACGCAGCCAGCTCGAAAACACCCGCCGTCGGAAGGATGGATGACCAAAACGCCACTGAGGATGCAACTAATGTGACAGATGATGTTACTGAGCAGGCGGTCGAGATGTCTGTCTAGTACTAATTTTTCCCCTTCGTCATATCGCACATGTTATGATTCTTAAAATGACAGGTATAAACACCTGAAGGTCTGAATTCGATTAGAGGATATCATAACCTTACGTGCGATGCCTTCCTTTCATGATTACCGCCGATGATGCAACTCCGGATCAACAAATTTCATGCGTCCACGGCCTGCAACGAGATATAAAATTTTGGGAAGCTAGAATATGTAATCAGCATACCTTTGAAACGGACACCTTGTGTTGCATTCGTATTTTCACATGTTCGCTGGATGCACTCCAACTCCCTACGTTTAGCTTCCGCCATTCGCTCTTGTTCCTCACGTTCCAGACGTGCATCATATTCTTCCTCTGTCTCTTGTAGAATACCATGTTTTTCTGACTCTTGAGAAGTATTAGATGGGAGATTTGGTTTGGAAACCTGCGTTTTCGACTTCTTGCGGCGATCCTCTTGGTCTAAACTATGCGACCGGGACCGAGCATCACGGCGCTTCTGCTTTCTGACACTTTCACCTGCATTAAAGCAGACATGATTTGGTAGGCCTGAAAAAAAAAACCAGACTTACGCTTCGTTTGATCTACTGGTTGTTTGGGTCGTCGCAGTTCGAGTTCGCCACAGTTTGAAATCGTGATTGGCATTTGCGGTCGGTCCTTTGCATCCACAGGTACTTGCGCCAGCCGTTCCACCACATCTTCGTAACCTCTGATCACTTTTCCAAACACGACATGTTTACCTAGCATTCTTGAGTGGGTTTTACACCTTAACAGGACTCTGAAGCTTACCGTTCAAATGGGGGCACTCTCGCAGGGTAATAAAGAATTGCGATCCATTGGTATCAGGCCCTCGATTAGCCATGCACAACAGTCTAAGATAGTTCGATTGTTTTCATTAATAATTTAGCAAACGATGGACGTACCCTTCTGAGTCGAGCGGCTGAGACAGATCTTCGTCAGGAAAGTGACCCCCGTATATGGATTCCCCTCCGGTGCCATTGTGCTTCGTGAAGTCTGGTGATGGTAAGTTGCGAGTAGCACAACTGACAGGAGACAGACCTCCTCCTTGGATCATAAAATCCTCGATAGACCGGTGTATAATGCTATTCTTGTAATATAGTGGTCGCTCTGAGACAACTGATAGCCCCTTTTCCCCTGTACATAGCGCCCGGAAGCTGAAAACGCAGTTCTTAACCGTCTTTATTGAACTCGCAAAAGGTGACTTACTTTTCGGCAGTTTGGGGGGCTGTGTCGTTATATAGCTCGAAGACGACTCTGGAACAATGTAAATGGCTTGCATGGTAACTTCTGAATGTAATACCACACCTTCCTGTAGATTCAGAGTCGACTGAAAAGTCGAAGAAGACGCGCGGACGAGGCATCGACAATGACGGTTCTACTAGTGAGTTTGAAATCTGAAACGGCTTGTCAAGTTGGATTTATTACATAATTGGCGGCCGTTATTAATCGGGTCTTGACGCTTGCTGTGGCACTTTGTAACTTCCTTGTAACAAAGTGCTTCTGCGCTCACAGTGCGGGCACCTCCAAATTAGTAGTTGTAAGCACCCCGCATACCTGATTTTTGTTCGCAATCCCTTCTGATTCAGAGATCGTATTTCAGAACTTGCACGTCAACTTGGTGACCGACCACAGAGAGCTCAGTATCTATTACAGGTCAGTTTGACATTGGGCATTGTCATATTTCCTGTTAATATACTTCAAGCCTAACCGCCTTCTGTATCGCTTGTGGGGATTAATAACCCACACTCGTGCATGCCATTACTTGCATAGTTCTCACACGCGGCCACTCTTATCCGTTCCCTCTCCCACTCACCATTTGTCAACGTCGACCAGCATGCGACATTATAATGTTGTTATTCTTGGTGGTGCATATATCAGTTTTTTCGTGCGATAGAAGCTAGTATTAACAACATCTTTAATTCAGCCGGTGGAGTAGGGAAGTCGGCGCTGACAGTGCGATTTGTGCAAGATGTCTTTCTTGAAAATTATGACCCGACGATCGAGGGTGAGTTTTCGTGACATACCAACCTTAGGAGCGTACTAACAACCGGTGTAGAGGCTTACAGACGTGCAGTAGACGTTGATGGTGTTAAGGTTTCGGTGAGCTCGTGTGTGTTCCACTCAAACCATGTTCGGCCTTCCATGGGAGTCTCGCTTCTCATGTTTGTTGTCTAGCTAGAAGTGTTGGATACGGCAGGGGCTGAGCAATTTACCGCGCTCAAAGAACTTTACATTAAGGTAGCGAATCTCTTCATTGAAGCAGACACATTACTCATGGTTGTATATCATTAGTCTGGCGAGGGCTTTGTTTTGGTTTTCAGGTATGATATCTGGCCTTTATTTGACGTGATGATTTACCTGTACCAAAGTCTTACTCAAGAAGCAAGCCTTCGTGAGGTGGACAATCTCCGCCAGCAGATTTATCGCGTGAAGGGTGGTGACACTGTGAGTCATCTTTTTTTCTTGATTTGTTACTTAGATTGGTATACTGAACTTGATGGTGTTTAGACTATTCCTATCGTCGTCGTCGGGACCAAGTTGGATTTAGTCATTGAACGGGAAGTATCCCGTAACACGATTCAAACCCTAGTTGCACGCTGGGGTATTCCATTCTACGAGACATCTGCCAAGCGTAACTGGCATATTTCAGACGTGTTTCAAGATCTTGTGAAGCAAATACTTACACGGTTTCCTAACGATCCTTCCAAGAAAACGAACCGGCTTCGCAAGCCATGTACGGTTATGTGAGGTCATGTTCTCATCCTGTTATGTATACCACTCAGTCGCGCACCGTCCCATATGCAATATATTATACCCCGGCCTTCCGAATTACCTTGGTCGCACCTGGTGGCTTCAAAAGCCCCTATGTAAATTCGTACATAACTTGAAATGTAAACAGACTGAAAAATGCAACGCCATGGATGAGAGCACATAGCAATTTGACCGGTGACCACCGCCTACCACGACAAGCGCGGGGAAACTGCCAATGCCTGTAAATTTTCCCGCTCGTCTTCACCCAACCGCGCCACACCCTTCGGTAGGGCGAGGACATGCAACGACGTACTCGGCAGATGCTGGAAAGGTACGTCACGACTCATCGTATTCATTGTTATCTTCGCCGTCCCGCCGACCTCAGTGCGTATTCAACCCAAGTCCACAGCCTCCACGGTGACGACGACACCGGTAAGTTCACCCCTTGCTTCGAGTTGCTTGTCTTCACCTACCCACGCCCTTCATCTCCCCACCCAGCTTCGGAAGGGGCGGAGACGCAACGCTGCGCCCGCCTCCCGACAGGCGTATTGGACTCTCGAGCCGGATGTTCCAGGAGGGCGGCGATGGTAGCGTTTGAGGTCGTCTCCTCTGTCTGAACGGTTGCTGGGTGCTTACCAGATATTGCGACACGCCAACAATGATGCTGCGTGGCCATGACCACTTCCAGCACTGTCCCTTGTATCACACACCCCATGCCATAGCTAAGGTCAAAGTCAGTGCCAGTGTTAAATCAAGTCCGAAGTACCAAGAAGCTGGTTTCATCGGTGAGCACCCACGCGTCCAGCACGCTCATGTTGACAACTTGCTTAAATGCACGCACACACCTGTACATACCATGCTCCCGTTTGCCTCGCAGCGCTTCGTCGCTCCCTCTCCTCCCTGTATGGTGCCGGAGGTCTTGCAAATGTGAGTGCAATAACATAATGCACTGCTACGTTCCATAGTATCTTTCTTGTTTCTTGTGTGGGACTTTTGTCGGGCCTATTTCTACCCTGTCGTAGATGGTAAAGCCCAGCGGCCCAGTATAGTCGCAGATCTTGCCATCGGTGCAGTCTCGGGAGCCGTATCCCAGACCGCATCCTACCCTTTCGAAGTCGTTCGATGAAGTATGCAAGTGGGTGGGTTGACACGTCCCGATCGATGGTTAGGCTGGGGAGAGACTGAAGACAGTATATACTTCCGGGGTGGAGGGGATTCTTTATCAGTCTTAGTATAGGAAGCTAGTATCTGAAGATCATACCAATGACTGGTATCGGCTTCGCAGCATGGAAAGGCTTCAAACGAATGTTACTAGGAGATGACTATGCGACAAACGGGAGATCCCTTAAAATCTCCGTCTGAACTCTTTGTTTTGCGGGTTCCGCGACCTAAGTCGAACCATCTCACTTCACGAGAGTGGTGACACAAGTTCGTCAATGGACATCCGTTCCTCCCTTACAGAAAGCAGGAGTCCTTGTCGATACAGGAATTGGACGAACAGTCTTCCACAATTAGATACTCCCGGCGTGATGCAGACACAAGAAATATGTTAAAACAGAGTCGAAACACTCAGACATCTCTATGGCACCTCCTCGCGTCTGGCTAGGTAGGTTCCTATAATTCAAAGAAAACGCACGCTCACGTCCCACCCCTCGTTAGTCACTGGTGCTTCTTCTGGTCTCTGACTGACAGAATTCGTCGAGGTGACATTGTCAAACGCAGGACCTTAGGAAAGTTATCCACAAGACAAACTGCTCGTGCTCCAGCACGATCGATAACGACTACGCGTCCGCGCGAACTGACTCGGAGATGTATGGAAGACTGGACGTTGTCCTCAAAAACGCGGGGTACGTCGTCTTTGGAGACACCGAAACGACGCCGATGCTCGAGCCATGTTTGATGTCAATTTCTGGAGCGCGGTCAATGCCAATGTCAGCCGCGTGGCCTTCAAGTTCTTTAGAGAGGCGAACGAACCAGGACATGGAGGAGTGTTGCTGCAGAACAGCCCTATTTCGGGGATAAAGAGTCAAGTTAGCTTGTCGTTCTGTAGCGAGGTAACTCTGATCTGCATAATGACGTGCTAAAACAATCCGAAAGGATAGCGTCCACCAAAAAAACATATGCACGCTTACCCAGTAAAATATAATCCATCTTGTCTCTGGACATAGTAGATGCCGAGTCCCGACAAGCTATTATGTAAATTATTTATATGTATTTATCTTTTCACTTTTCTTCCTGTGGCTCTGTCGGACTTGGCTTGTTCCACGACTCAACAGTTGTTCAGCATCTCATCCATTCACCCTTCTTCTAAATCTTTCCAAACAATGGTTTGTTGCAATTTTATTTTCGTGCGTAGTCATGCTGATTTTGTGGACCCTCTCTTAGAGCCACAGTAATGGTTATGGAGGTGGCTACGGCGGTGGTTTTGGTGGAGGCCACGGTGGTCATGGCGGCGGAAATTGGGGAGGATACGACGATCGAATGGGTAACCTGGGCGGTGGCTTGCGCTCTATCGATTGGTCCTCGCAAAAGTTAGAACACTTCGAGAAGAATTTCTATGTGGAAGATAAACGAATTTCAACTCTGAGTGAGCGGGAGATTGAAGAGTTTAGAAGAAGCAAAGACATAAAGGTAGGGTATTTGAGGGATGATAGTTTGTTTTAATAACCGTTTATTCCAGGTCCAAGGGCGCGGTGTCCCAAGACCAATGCGCGCCTTCGATGAAGCCGCCTTCCCAGAGTATATAATGTCTTCTATTCGCGCCCAAGGCTTCACGGCGCCGACACCGATCCAGTGCCAAGCGTGGCCAATGGCATTAAGCGGTAGAGACGTTGTGGCGATCGCGCAGACTGGAAGCGGAAAGACGATCTCTTTTGCTCTTCCAGCTATGCTACACATCAATGCGTGAGTACGGATACTTACGCTATTATTTTTTGCTCATCCGCTGTTTAGTCAGCCCTTGCTGGCTCCTGGTGATGGACCCATCGCACTTGTGTTGGCACCCACACGCGAACTCGCAGTGCAAATTCAACAAGAGTGTACCAAGTTCGGGTGAGTAATGTGATAATTGTATATGATGCCGTATAAAAACTAGTACAGGTCGAGTTCCCGCATTCGCAACACTGCCATTTACGGAGGCGCTCCCAAGGGCCCTCAAATTCGTGATTTGCAGCGTGGCGTCGAAATCGTGATTGCAACTCCTGGTCGGCTTATCGATATGCTCGAAACTCAGAAGACGAATCTTAGGCGTGTTACCTATCTGGTAATGGACGAGGCGGATCGCATGCTTGACATGGGTTTCGAACCCCAGATCAGGAAGATCGTTTCTCAAATCCGCCCAGATCGTCAAACGCTAATGTTCAGCGCAACATGGCCGAAGGATGTACAGAAGTTGGCAAACGTATTTGTCCTTTAGCGAGCATGCAGTGGTTTTTGCTGATGACGTGTCTTTTTCATAGGACTTCTTGAAGGACATGATCCAGGTTAACATTGGTTCCATGGAGCTGACCGCCAACCACAACATTCAGCAGATCGTTGAGGTCTGCAGTGATTTCGAGAAACGGGCAAAATTGATCAAGCACTTGGATCAAATCAGTTCAGAAAACGCAAAGGTCCTTATCTTCGTAGGGACCAAGAGGGTTGCTGACGATATCACGAAATATTTGAGGCAAGATGGCTGGCCCGCCTTAGCAATTCATGGGGATAAAGAACAGTGAGTGCGAGTTCGTGGTTTACCGATTAAACTGACAAAGTTTTGTAGACGTGAGCGTGATTGGGTTCTTGGGGAATTCAAAGCAGGTCGCTCCCCAATTTTGATTGCCACGGACGTAGCTTCGCGTGGTTTAGGTACGTTTCTTTTCTTCACAAGCGCTCCGACAAGGACTACGCGCGTGTGAACGCGAGCAACCTGCAAGGTTTGGTAGTAATTTCGAATGCTTCTCTGACCGAGGGCATGGTTAAATTGCTAACGGGATCCAACTTGCTGCTCGCGATTACCACCCACAGAACATTGGCCTTAAAACGAAACGGAAACTTTGGTTCCAAGCTGTCGCCTAAAGGTTTCCTAGTCGTCTATGGTCCGCTCGCTGTGTCCTGTTCGCAGAAGCGCTTGTGTTTATTTTTATTTTTTGCTTATTGATGTGTGTGCTCTGTCGATTCCGTGGTTTTTCCGTTGCCGCTTTCTCGTTCGCTCCCTACCAATGATAATTATCTACTCGGCACAAAGATGTCAAGGACGTTGGTTATGTCATCGTACGTTCATCATTATCATCGATATTCGTGACCTGACGATGATACTTCCAGAACTATGATTTCCCAAACAATTGCGAAGATTACATACATCGTATTGGCCGCACAGGGGTAGGGCCCTTATCTTTTCTGTTTATCTGTTACTCACCTATGGTCAGCGTGCGGGAATGAAGGGCACGTCGTACACATACTTCACTACCGACAACTCAAAGTCTGCCCGGGAGCTGATTAATATCTTGCGAGAAGCGAAGGCACATGTACCTCCTCAATTAGAGGAGATGGCAATGTACAGCGGAGGTGGTGGTCGAAGTGCGTGCCGTCTTATTTTAAAACACTTTCATGTTGAACATTTTTTTGAATAGGCCGTTATGGAGGAGGACGTGGGCGAGGCGGTGGTGGTGGTGGAAATAGCTCACGGTATGGAGGTGGAGGTCATGATAATTATAGCAGCGGTAATGGCAGAGATCGGTGGTAAAGGCAAGGATGACATTATTTGCATTGGTAGCATAGATTGTTGCTGCAGTGGTGTATACCATGTGTAGAGTTTGTTCTTGTTTACATAATTATCTTGCTACAATTCCTGAACTGCTGAAATATGTGTACTTGAGTTTCGGTAGTAGTTTAGATTAGACTTGTAATAAGCCACTGTCTTGTTTATCGCGACACAACACGTTGGTGCGAGTCGGTCATGTCGGGGCGCACCAAACTCTCGAAGGCGGCCGCCAGCCGGAAAACAGACACTCTTTTCATCGACGCATCCCACATCGCTGCGGCCCACACGTACCTCGCCTATTCTGCGTTCGTCTCCGCCCTCTTTCTCGGTTGCGCCCTCCACTACAAGAAAATTGTAAAGAACGGTATTGCAGGATATCCAGAAGAATGGTTCCCTTCCGTTTCTGCAGCGTTGGTGCCTCTTGACTCTGAATTTATCTTACTTTGCTCATCGTTCGCTGTAGCATCGGTGACTGGTACCCGGAACGCAACATCTTTCAAATCATCATTGCAATAACGAGCGGCCCGCGTTTTGCTCTTGTATTTCTTCAATACTTTGTCTCTTGCGCGTCCCATTCAATCTCGTCGCGCTGGATGTTTCTGGTTGGCATCATACGCACGCTCGCATGTGGGGGTTGGGTGTATATCACATCAACGGACGACCACGATGCTCATGACGTGTTAATGGTGTTGTATATTGTATGCAATGTTCCATGGATGTTTGGGGGGATCATGAATACCCCTTTGAATCATAGCCGAGTGAGAAAGAGAAGGTTTGTGCCTTTATTCTGCATTGTCAACTTATTCTAATGGTGTCTCCCTCGCAGGCAATTCGTCGCATCAGCGTAAGCAGTCCTGCGTGTCAGTATGGGTCATGACCAACGTCCACACCTAGTTTCTTTGCATCAATCATCCCTCTGGTATACTTTTTCATACAACATAAAGTACATAGAATACCTGGGGGTAGGTTCTTGATTTCCTTTTTATTTGACTGCTCATTATTTTAGCATATACGCGCTATGCTTTCTTTGAGTGGGGCCTCATCTTCTTGGACGTGTTCTATGACTCAATCTCTGGAGCTGACTTCAAACACTACAACTTGCAGGCGAGGAAATTCGGATTTGGCTTCTTTTCTACTGGCTTACTCGATTCGCAGATTGCCGTCGGCGTTTCCCTAGACTCTGCTGCAGAGCATAAAAATAACATGTATAATCGACTGCACCATCTTGTCTAACTGTAATCTAACGTTTCTGAATATATAGACCTCTGCCCCTTTCTCCCGACGATAAAATGACGTTTCTTCAGAACAATACCTCGTCGAAGCAGAGTAACAAGGTCTCTTTAACGGTTGCCGATGTCAAGCAAGTAGCAACTGCCCCGGTCAAGTCTAAATCCTCCGCTCAGGTTGCAAAACCCACGTTTTCCCTATCAAACCGCGCGCTAAGACCTTGGCTGAGCTTCGCAGCCGACGTTTACTTGTGTGAGCAATAGCTTCATCTCTTTTAATAAGAATCTGAGCTTTGAATCTGTCCTACCCATTTGCATGCCCCACTCCGTGAACCTTACTAGCATACCTTTTCTGGTCTATCGTGACCTCCCTGCTCATGACGCTATTTTATTTCTCTGTCTGGGAACTCGGTCTCTCGGGTGCAGAAGCAGCGTTGTTTATTTATCTCAGCCCTACCTTGCTTGGGATAACATTCATCCGTAACCTTGCAGTAACAAGATGGGGTAGAGTGACATTAAGGGTGCTTTCCTTGGTCGGGCTGGCAGCATATAAGATTAATGATCCCATGGAACGGCTTTGGGCCGTTTCCGGGGCAACCGTAGCCGTCACCCTGAACCAAGTGGCAGATTGGACTGCGGGAGATAGCACTTACCAGGGATTTCGTGAGCTTTCCGTTGCTTGTGCAAGAGGGAGGAGTTGTGCTCAGATGGACGTCTAGTCTTGGGTGCGGGATTGATATTGTCATCTCTGTCAAAGCACGCCAACCATTCAAACAATCCTGGTATGATGATCCGAAATGGATCCCGCGTCTTATGGACTGACTTTTGCGTTCACAGTTTGGCCGATGTTGAACGAAGAAACCGGGGGCTACAATAAAACCGGAATGGTGATCGCTCTCTTTGCCATTCTCGAACTTGCCACCCGCCCGTCTGCTCGTCTTACTGAAGAAGCCAAGTCCGGCGGGCCGAAGGATGCCTCGAACAACGCCAAGATTCCCCAAGGAAGTTGGATAGCTTCGTCAATTGCTCTGGGATCATTGTTCTTCACTTTGCACTGCCTGTTCGCTGACTCGAGTACTATCATCGCTTGGTCATGGACGGGATACCTGGATGGAAAGCCCAAAGGACCATTGCCGCATCTATTTGGTTCCCTCACGTTGATCGCGCAATCCTTTGGCTTAATTATTCCAGCCATCCTTCCGACTTCAGCATCTGCATTTCTCGAGCATCCCTTGTGGTTTGCTTACGGTTGCGCAAGCGCATTTACCATGTATCGCTTCCGAGATTGGCCAGGTTTTATCGGCGGACTGAACTTTGCAATCTTTTGCATGTCGATCCTTCCTTCATTTGTGTCACAGCATTCCGCGTGGCAGGGTGATAAAGCTGGTAGGAGGTACTTTGTGACGTTTTTTGTCGCCGTTCTATTATATCTCGCGAATGCATGGACTGTCGCTTACGCCTTTGTTCCTGGGGGCATCTACCTACGGGAGAGGACCAACTTGTATGTATTCTTTGCATCCCTTTCGCCTCGTTCTCAAGATAGTGTTTGCCAGGGTCCTTGGGGCGCAACTGGCTGCCATGTCACTTGCGTTCCGCTCACCATTTGGAGCGTCGACCAAGCACAAGACCTTCCTTCGCACCCCGAGTTCAATACGTGCACGAATCCCAGCCATCCTGTCTATTTTCTCTGTCATTTCGGTTGTAGCCACACTCCTCCGCTGGCCTACTATTGGCCCAAGACCGTTCAAACCCGAGACAAGGGTTTTCAATGCTGGTATTTGGACCGTCCATTTCGGGATCGATAATGCAGGACATGATAGCCAGCGTCGTATACGAGACCTGATCAGGTACTTATCTTTTTTTCCAATTTGTGCATAAACAACTCTGATTCTTTTTTCTCTTTGACAGGGACATGCAACTTGATGTCGTCGGCTTGCTGGAGACGGATCTACATGTGAGCGCTGACGCTCCTGCCGTATAACTACAACTGAAGCATGTGTGAATAGCGGACGTTCTATGGCAATCGTGACCTGTGAGTTGTTACAGTGTCTGTTGAATGGATGGCAAAGATGACACGTCTTTTAGAACTCGTGTTGCGGCTGAAGAGTTGGGTTATGTGAGTAGGATGCTTTATGTGGCGATAATTGACCTAGATTCTTTTCGTAGTATGTGGACTTGGGTCCAGGTCCCAACATGCATACATGGGGAGCGGTGCTATTGTCCAAGGCAGGTGCCTATACTCGACAAGGATATTTGACTGACCCGGATGATTCCAGTTCCCGATCATTCATTCACATCATCATCTGCTTCCGTCGCCTCATGGCGAACTTGCTCCGGCCATTGAAGCTGTTCTCGATGTATACGGCACAGAAATCACCGTAGTTGTCTCACATAACGGACAGGGTGCGTCGATCCCTCAAATATGAAAACCTCGTTCGTTCTAAATTTTTATCACCTTGTTTCATTGTTTTCAGAGGAAGACCCCTTGGATAGAGAGCTACAGAGCAAAGAGCTCGCACGCATTATGGCTGCGTCTTACCCTAGACCGGTGGTGTTCTTGGGATACGTAGTCAGCAAGCCTCTGGCGCCCAGACGTATGTGTTTCTCGCTGACTCGTCTTCAACCGAAAGCTGAAACCTCACAAAGCTGCTCCGTACGAGATCCTCGTCGATGATGGGCTCGTGTACGATATTGATCCAGAGGATACGGACAGGTGGTGCGTAAGCTTGACGTTCACCGAATATATCTTACTGAGGCGCTGGCCATAGGTGCGAGTACATCCTATACCGAGGCTTGTATCGCACTGCCTACGCGAGGGTGTCTCGTGGTATCGTCACCGATACGGAGCTCCAAATTGGACAATTTGTCCTTCCAAAGCACGGCTTTGTCCCCACAAATCAAACACAGGAATCACGTCTTTCGCGTGCATGGAAGGAAGAGCTTCCGGAATATCATGCACGTCGTTCTTGATTTATGCATCGTTCTCCGCTTACCATTCGACAGTGGTTCCCGATGGAATACTATGGCAACGAACACAAAGGGGGCGTAAATGGCCATTTTTACCATGTATTTAACACCGTGAGTACCCCGTCATGAATTCTGCAAGATACCTAACGAACTTTTCTAGCCACTATATTATCGGCTTCCCGAGGGCGCTGTGTTGTAGTATAATCTTGATCTACGACAGTTTTTGTACCTCGGCACTATTTCCATCAGTTCCCTCGTGCTCGTCCTCTTCACTACTCTCGTTATCCGTAGCATCATCCTGACTTTCTTCGCTGTCGTGTACTCCATCGTCTTCTTCAACATTCTCTTCGCTGTCCTCTCCAGAACTGTTGCTTTCAGACTCTTTTTTATCACTGTCGCTCGCATAAAATTTATCCAAGTCTTTCCATGCTTCTTTTGCTTCGCGTATCGGTGTTGAGCTGCCCGTAGGGGTGAGTACCACAGGTGTGACGCCCGCCGATCCCAATGTTTTGGGCACTACGGGACTGGATGAGCTGATCGCTTGAAGAGGTGGAGCTACGGGTAGCTCTTCTTCGCTATGTCGAAGAGCTGAGTCTATTCCTCCTTCCAGCCATTCGGGGAGAATACTATCACCAAACGCCACCCTCCCTGTGATTATGCCAAGGGAACCAATTGGTAGGTTGTGATGGCCTGGCCGGGAGAAACGTTGTGTACATTTAAAAAAATCGGTCGACAACAACGCACCAAAGGCATCCTCACTCTCTTCAATAATGCCAGCTTTCCCATCGAACAAGACTTTGATAACTTGTTCTCGTCGGAGCTTTACGCCACTATGTTCTTCGGTCCCTCCGCCGTTCATCGTCGGTGATACGCCAGCGAGAAGTGCGCTGAGCATACGAGTTCGGTCACGAACGTCGTAGTTTAGGTCATATCTACCGAGGGACAATACATGGCAGCAAAGCAGACCTAGTCTTTCGTCCGTCGGACAGAGCAGAAATAGTTTGGTTGCCAGAGTAAGAGTTTGTAGCTTTACAAGCGAACTCTGGCGACAATGGTATTTTTTTTTGTGAGAATCAAGACACGAAGGGATTTTACATACCTCAGTATTAAAAGACTTTGTCGTTTTCCGTAATACGTCGGGTGCCCAATCGGCGATACCTTCTATTACGGTTGTTGTCCCCGGCGCAGCACTATACTGGCCTACTAGCCAGAGAACGCAGGCACGCG
Source organism: Austroboletus novae-zelandiae (assembly GCA_038090275.1). NCBI lineage: Eukaryota > Fungi > Basidiomycota > Agaricomycetes > Boletales > Boletaceae > Austroboletus > Austroboletus novae-zelandiae. The sequence continues at coordinate 21,587 of JBBPML010000041.1, read as the reverse complement.
CTTGAGGGTGTTTTATGTCGTCTACCCGTCGTGCAAGAAGCGAGATGATGGAAAGCGGCGATCGGGACGACGAAGGAACAGAGGGACTGCTGAGAAGCTGATTTTGAATGAGGGATTTCAAGACTAATACGGCGTTGCTGACGACAACATCTGGTACTGGCTTGGTAGTGATCGATCATGTGAGACAGATGGCAGACATACCATGTCTGTTCTTGATCATGTTCATGAGGGCTGAAAGGCATTGTTGCGTACATGATGGAACTACTCTTGCACATCGACCAAGGGCATGGATCGCGTCTCCCACAACAACATCATCCATATCTTCAGCATAGTCCTGGAAAACGATACAAAGAGATTAGACGTATGTCCAGGAAGACATTTATACGTACAATAAATTCACGGAGAAGATTTTGGTGATTATCCGGGTCACAAAGGTTCAACATCACTTTGATCTTATCTCTCTTGACCTGTACAGGATCGTTGGCGCGCGCTATAAATTGTTGGTGATGCATAGAAAACAATTGCTATCGTAACAATGAGGAATACTGTCGCAAAAATCAAATAGGACTACTTACCGGATGTGCACGCGTAATAATAATTATATACGCAAGAACAACACGTTGAACTTCTTGCGATGTGTGCATAATCCGAAGTAAGGGATTCACAGTCTTACTGGTGGATGATGGAGGACCAGCATAATAAAAGACGCGCACGACGGCAAGAACTACCTAAAGATATGTCAATAAAACATACTACTGAGAACAATGGGAAGCAAACCGCGGGGTTCTTGGAGTAGAAAAGGGGTTCCGATGATGCAAGGAGAAGCTGAAGGTCAGAATCAACTTCTTCCTCCATGGAGTCGCTTTGTTGCGAAACAGTGGGTTTGGGCAACATCGTGCGCGCGTATCTGAGCAAAAGATTGAGGAGATAGACTTGCCCCCATTCATCCACGTCTATGAGAATCTTGCACAACCGTCTATATTGCTGATGCAAGAGATCCAGCCGCGTTGGGCAGACGGACTCAAACGCAACGACTGCGCTGCCTATGGAAAGCGGGGATCGGTCGCGCAGAAGGGAAGTTATGACAGATATAAGTGCAGGCTGTTGCGCAGCATCTAATCTGAAATAGATTAATTGGATGGATTGAGGAGAGAAAACGGCATAATACATACTGAAAGGCCTTTGGTACAGCGAGAGCGGCTGCCTTGCGAACGTACGGACTGAGGTCTGCCGCACATTTTTTAATTGCGAGAACCACTAGACCGCATATCATTGGAACTTTGATGCCACTCAATACACGTAGTGCCATAGCGCGTATAAGTGGACTGGAGTCAGCGAGGTCCTTCTGGAAGGTGTTGATTGAGAGCAAGGAAAGATCGGGTTCGTGTTCGGCATAACGCAAGAGGTAGATGTAGACGAGCTTCCTGACTTCAAGGTTCTGCGAAGCGACGTTCTTGACGACTTGAGGGAAGTAGTTGGACACATTGCGCCCTTTGGAAATGAGCTATTGGATGATAACACTGTTGGTGTCAGTAGTGATTTTCTAGGTATCCCACTTACGGCTATGAGACGCTTCATGGCATCAAGTTTCTCCCTGTCGCTGCTAGACTCGAGTTGTTTACCAATGTTCTTGTCATCTGGCATGTCGAAGATGGATGCTCCACTGCGTGTTATGGAAAGATCGCGGGTGTGTTCGCTGAGAGTCTCTTGGATGCGCATACCAAGTCTCGCTGCATTTTCAGTAAGAGCGTTGAGATTGACGTTGTCCATCATGTGTCGAGTCGGGATGAATGAACAAAGCCTAGAGGTGAAGCTAAGTCTTAAGAGTTATAGACTTGTATGATTCATGTATACGATGGCGTCGTTCAAGGTTCCGCTGATGGAAGAGGCCGAGAAAGGACCAAATTTCCATCTACCCTCGACGAGTAAATGGTATTTCTCAAAAACATTCTATCATTGCACGGCAGTGAACTAGTCGAGGTATGTATCTATTAAGGCTCCAAGGATGCAGGGAACGTCCCGTTCTCTCTTTGATCATCGAATCTGCCTATCTGCGGAAAATACTCAGCGGTGGAATAGCTCAACAAATAATTACACCATACCCATTCATCTGTGAAAGAATGAGAACCCATCAAATACCGTAGGGCAGGTCAAGTCACTTACTGGGGCAGAGAGAGTTGTATGCCCTCTTGAACTGTTTGCACGGGGCGAAATCTTCTCCTTTGGCAGTGATGCACTTGAAGTAGTCCGTGTAGTTTTGGTAGCTATGCCAACGCATGAACAACGGGTTCGTAGTCAGCATGAAAACCAATCATACCAATGATGGGTCTGGTTGGTGTTGGGAAAACGGGCTACATGGGTGTCAGGCGTAGGAAACTCGGTGAAGACAACAACTCGCCGTCGAAACCTGCAGTCTGAAGAACGTATTTGCTGTAATTAAAAAAAATCAGTTCTAGTACAATCGAATAACGGAGTTAATGACCTGGACAAGTCGGACATTTTGGCTGCTTGCAGAAGTTGATGATGGAGGTAGTCAACTCGGAGCAGCACGGAGACTTTGGTGGCTTACATAATACGCCGTGCGTTATTCCACTGGCTGGGGTCTTGACATTACATCAAAATCAGAGTCAACAACCTACTTAAATGGACGCGCTCAAGGCTGAAATCGCACAAAAACGCAAAACTTTCGAAGTCGACGTCAATTCCCGGCCCACAAAGTACTTGCGACGAGGAGATATCGAGAGGATCAAACAAGAGGAAGAGAGGGCTAAGCAAGTGCGAGCCCGAGTTGTGCACGAAGAAGCGCGAAGCCAGCTTGAAGTTATCGCTACTGAGCAGGAAAATGTGAGTTTCTACCCCTCGCGTCGTACAGTTTAGTGCTTACATGCAAATGGAGCACAGAAACCGTCTCGGTCGACTTCCCTTACACCTGCTATTGAGACACGAGATTCAGGCTCGCCGATCCCCGAATCGTCCTTTAATATCTCAAATGAGGAGACCGTCCGCAGACTTCGCGCAAAAGGACAACCTATCCGACTGTTTGCTGAGTCCGACAGAGACCGAAGGTTGCGTTTACGTGCTCTGGAGCTTATCGAAGAGAAAGGAAGCGACCGTCAAAGTGGCCAAAATGACTTCAAGAAGGCTTTGGAAGATGTTGAAAATGTTGAACGAGAGCTCAGGAATAAGAGTAAAGGGAAAAAGAAGGGTGACGCTGACGAACCGAGTGTAGGCATTCTGGATTTGGACCTGATCAAAACCGACCCGGACAAGCTATACCCACTTATTTACTATGCGTTGAAGCGTACTCTAAAAGAATGGGAAGAGGCCATGGACGAAAGACCGGGTAGGAACAACCAAGTCTTCGGGTTCATCAAACTCACTCCCTCTTGCAGAGCATGTCAAGCAGACCACGCAAGGAAAGCTAGCCGCTGCGACCCAAGTTCAATCTGCAGAATATCTTAAGCCGCTCTTCAAGACTTTGCGTTCAAGAGTACGTCACCTTTAGGCGAACTGGTTCTATTTCGTTGCTCAGCCAGCATTAGTTGCTACCTCCAGATATGTTGGCGCGCATAGCTGAGATTGTCCATTACATGCAGAAACGACAATATCAGAAGGCAAATGATGCATATCTCAGATTGTCAATAGGCAATGCGCCATGGCCCATTGGTGTGACCATGGTTGGGTATGTGTTTTCGTAATACTTTCGTCAAACTCCCGGCTTATGTTACCATTTAGTATCCACGAACGTTCAGCGCGAGAGAAAATTTCTACGGACCAAGTAGCACATGTGCTTAATGACGAAGTCAGCCGAAAATACATCCAGAGTTTAAAACGGTACTCCAATCTCCAGACACCTCTGAACAGTGATTGATAAATCTTACAGGCTTTTGACTTTTTCTCAAACAAAGTACCCACCAGACGATGTTTCACAATTAATGGGGTAGATTTATGATTAGTTGGCATGTGCCTTCTAGCGCTAGCTCTAATGTATTATTTCTTGCCTTTCTTACTCTTTCTAATTTGTGGTGGTTCGTCATCTGAATGAGCAAGCGCATGCTGCGTTTCCCGGATATGACTAAACAATTTGGTCCGACTTTCGAAAATTAATTTGCAAACATTGCAGATCTGACCGGAACCGTTGAACAGATGAACGAATTATATAACTTCCAGCAAATGATGCAACTAACCTGCTCATTTTTCTCAGCTTTTGCTGCTTCTGCCTTTCGCGCTTCACGTAGTCTTCGCCTTTCCCTTTTGCATAACTCTGGTTGGGCTGATACGGCTTCCGGGCTCTGCACATCCAGTTCTTCCTCGTTGCATGTCGTCGTTTGATCAACTTGGGGTTGATCGCTGCTTTTTGACAGTTCTTCTGAAACTTTTAGTGATGCGACAGTCTCAGAAAGGTGCATAGAAACAGTATCTGAACCGTCGTCTTGGGCCTCCCCACGTAGTACCGGCGGTGGTTGAGGTACCGCTTTTTCGTCGATTTCAGTCGCATCCCCCTCGTCATCCATATCCCAACCTTCGCCTGATAGCCCAAGTTCTTCATTCTCTCGCGTAATTTCTCTTTTCAACCTCTCAACCTCTTTCAAGTGCTTCTTGCTCCGCTCGTGACTGTTCCAGGCGGCTTCACTTTTAAACGACTTGCGGCATGCTATACACTCCCACTCTTCGGGTTCTTCACCTTCTACTGCTGCCCATTCGAGATCGTCATGCTGGTGGTCTTTACCAACTTTTTGCCATTCCTGTTCGACGTAGGGAATACTCGTGGTTTGTGCCTTTCGAGGCACAGGTATGGAATTTGATGGTGTTGAATTTTTGACCTTTGCCTGGCAACTAAGTCGTGCCTGGTGAGCCAAATGACTCTTGTAGCGCGGATCACGTTTTCGGACGAACATTGCCAGCGACTTGCAAGATCCAGGTTAGAAAAAATCACGCATATATAGAATGGCAGGGCCTAACGACACACCCGAACTGTTTCATTATATTCCTTGCGTGCGTCATCTCGTGCTTTTTTGTTTTCTTTCTCCATCATCCTGTACACGGATAAGTGTGGCCCTCAGACGATTATACGGATAGCAAACAGACCTTCGCATTCTGCGATCCGGCGCGTCTGCGGTATTGTAATGATCCATCCACGTGAATTCTTTCAACGTGGAAAAGTTCAGCCATGCATTGTAGAAATCCCTGAGAGACCCAGAAGATGTCGTCGTCGTCGTCCAGGACCACGTTGAGTAACCAAACTGCGGGTATTCGATATCAGATAGCATAGTCTCCTCTTGCGCAAGCCTCGTGAACAGATTATGATAAAGAATGAAGAATCCCTGAGAATGACATCTGTCGAGCACCCGGATGACATTAAACGAAGACATACGTTCGGGTCGTCATCGAATCCAGTCCATTTGCTGGCGTCCAAAAATTGGGACAAATGCCGCACTGTCAAACCGCGATCGCGGGCGCGAGGGGGTGGGGCACCTCTTCGGATGTCCTCGAACACAACTTCGGCATCTGGCTCGGGTGCTAGCGATGCTTTGTGGGAGTCATACCAAGCTCGTTCCTACTTGGCAATGGAATCAGACTTTGATTTATAGGAAGCTTGCCTTCGTATAGCGTACCTGATCGTCACTGAGGACCTACAATCAATGAATAAAGCAGATAAGCAAACAATCTACATAGTTGACCCACCTCATACGCTTGCTGAATTTGTGCGAAACGTTGCGTGGAGCCCTCGATATCGTCCTTGTTTTTGTCGGGGTGATGAATGAGAGCGAGTTTCCTGAATGCTTTCTACAGCAGAACCAGTGATAAGCTTCCGAGCGAAAGGTAGCCTAGAATCTGAGACGTGCCTTGATCTCATCGGTGGTCGCAGACTCTTCAACGCCAAGGAGTTCATAATAGTCAGGTACAGATGCATCCTGGGTTTCATTATTGTCCCTCGTGGAAGACTCCTGAGCACCCATATTCTAGTCGCAGTGATGAGGAGTCAGGAATATGATGATGGGAATAGTATTCAGTACTTGCAAGCGACCAATTCCCAAAATGGAAACAAACGTTGTATTAGCTGGATTTTGCACACTCTTGCTCAACTGCTACTTCCGCGAATCTCGCCGAAACCTACGCCGTCACACAGGCAAATTTTCAAGCCATGTCCGACTTTTTTAGATCGTCGTCTACCAACAAACCAGGTTAGAAGTTTGTACTTCCTCTGGTAGCATCCAGAATACTGACGGCTCCGGATGTAGACGCGTCCGTGCAAAAGGAAGCCGTCCTGAATGCAATTCGAGCAGAAATAAATCTTGCCACAGCGCAAGAGCTCATTAGCGTACGTATTCTCGTTCTGGGTCGAACTACATCTTATGCCTCACGATGCAGAAAACGTCGGAGAAATGCTTTGCAAAATGTATTCCAAAACCGGGAACCTCGCTAACGGGTTCGGAAGAGGTGCGTTCTCATCCATCTTTTGGGGGAACACTGCTAATAGTCATGCTTGGTCACGATAGACATGTCTAGCACGATGCATGGATCGCTACTTGGAGGCATGTAAGTATCCAGAGTATTTCCGAGGTCGACTTCAGATTTAATCCTTACTCGTAGTCAATATTGTAAGTCGCACGCTTACAAACAGAGCAGGCCAGCACGGCAGGGAGAGTACATTATAGCATCAAGAAACTACATAATTCGCATTATTACTAAGTAACTTTCTGTCCTGCTTACTCAATAGAAGACACCAGATTTTTTAAAACCGGCTTCATCATGGCGGTAATCCAATGTCTATTATGAAACTAGTTTGAAACTTGAGATATGATATGGGTAAGTATGCCATGGAGGATACGGATATCACTAGAGAGCTCTAAAAAGATACGTATGCCGGCTGAGGATATGAGTTGATATGAAGTATTGTAGAGAATAGATGAGTGTGGAATATGTGCCATGAAATTGTAATGTTCGTGCTAAATGATTGGACAGGGAAAGGTTATTATGGCACTCTAGGAGTTGATATCCGAGTCGGCCACGCCAGGCATACCTGAAATGGCGGGAATCAGTGGGCCATAAGGGTTTAACGGGTTTACTGTGCACGTATTAGGTGCGGAGCCAAGTGGGTAGAATGCGGTAGTCAATAATGGGGGAGAAGGTGTTTCAAATGGTGTGGGGGCGGCACTTCCAGATGGTTGTAGATTGTCTGGAAAAGATAGCATGAGGTTATCGTAATCATGCTGCAGTGAATGAATGGAGCCAGCAGAATATGGTCGCTGATGAGAATCATCAGGAGGAGAGAATGACCGAGATGATCCGCAACTAGTAGGAAGTGATGAACAAGAGAGATGGCGCGATAGTGTGATTTCCGGGTAGTTTGGGTACGAAGTTGATTGACTAACTTCAGCAGGGGGGTTTCGGACGTATTGAGGATACAAGAGAGGATCAGGTTCGGAAACCACGCCCGAGGGGGGTCGTGCAATGGAAAGATGTATGGATCCATCGGGCGGAGGGAGTTGTTGACCAGAAACGGGCAAAGAAGAAGATCGCTTGTATGTGGCAATTGGTTGTTCTACGTGATGTAGGTCCATGTTGTCTTGTGGATATTGGTGATAACCAGAGGATTCGAAACCGATCAATGGTGGAGAGTGAGAGCCCAATATAGATGAAGACGGTGCTTGTGCGTGGTGGCTTGGCGAATAAAGGCGGATGTCTGAACCAGACACACGACCATCAAGGTAACGAAGTAAATGTGCGAGCTGGACAGCGGATCCTACAAGATTGTGTCTCAACACCTTGGTAGCTTGCTGGTCTTCGGTCCAATCTGCGCATATTTTCCAGTGGGGTACTTGGCCATCACCTCGTATTGGACGAGAGTGTGAACGTGACTCCAGATAAAACGTGGGTGGTTGAGAGAGAATGAACGAAGCGAGACCTAACCCAGGGGCAGCATTTGTGAATTCGGTATTTGCGATGATATCGAACGATATTTCCATTTTAAACCCGCATCCCGAGGAATGAATAAACCAGGTGAGGCAGCGTTTCGTATCACATAGATACGCCACAAGGTCGTGCTTTCTTGAGTTGGAAGTGATTCGGCGCCAAGTCCCAACAGAAAGGTCGATGCACGGGATGATGGTGACGGCTGGCAATAAACACCAGTCGTCACCAAATGTTCATGTTGAACACTGATCACTCACGTTCATCTTCATGTAGAAGATCGTGTAACTCGGCCTCGTACCCGGTGGATAGCTCTGGAGGTGTATCCGGTGGGGTTTCTGCGCTGGCTTGACCTTTCTTCCCATCTTGCAGTTTAGCTTTGGCCCGCCTGCAAGATTGTGAGACGCAAGTTGCACACGAAAGTCGTTAAAACCGACCGATTTTGAAACCAAATCTGTGTCTGACGCTCCTGCATTCCAAGCAGGCCACTAATCTCTTTTCTACGAGCAGCAGTCGGACTTCGATCCATGGCAAAAAATCGTTCTAGATGTACAAGCTGCTCAGGCGTGACACGCGAACGTTTCCGCCTTTCTTTCTCAGTCTTGTCGCCCGCTACGCTCGCTAGCCGCGAGCGTTGGGGGCCAGACGCAGGCTCCGCCATGATGCAACAGCTTAGCTCTGCGGAGGTGGAAAGGGTCAGGATGGGGGAAGAAAAAAAGTGCGGTGCTTACCGCCCGAAGGGACCGCGTCACAGACCGCAGACATATGTGGTCCGCTGGTCCTTTTCCTGACGCCGCTGACATGGAACGAAAAAGGTTAGCCCGACCGCCCCATCTTGACCATTTGTTCCGAGGCCGCATAGCAACTCCCGGTGAGGACCTGACGGAGTATAAAATATAGAAACCCAGACGTGACGAGAAAAGGGTTTGGGGGGATCTCAACGTAAATCCACTCTAGAATCCACGAAGTTCTGGTACCAAGAAAAACATCTTGGCATAGCCGCGTTACACTGTACAGCCATTCATTGAAGGCGCCGACACTGTCTACTACAATATATCGACCTGTACAAGTGTTTCGAATCATTTCTGCCAACTGGCGAACTTGTCGTACCTGACGTGGCGGGTTTTTTTTTTCGCTGACGTGTTGCCGAACCTGGCTTTAATGAGGCGAGATCCCAACCGATTTTCGTCAGGAAGTACCCTAAAGTACCCCATAGTACACACTGTACACGGACCCCGTTTCGGAAAAGCTTCGGATACCAGTATTGCACGGCCCGGGAAATGACATCGCACCAAAAGTCTAGCTGCAGCATACCAATTCGCAGGCAAAAAAAGTCCTAGCTGATAAAATACTGATATACTTACGCTGGCGGCAGCAGAGCCACAAAAGAGGTAACAGGCACTTACATACCCCACCTAGCGCAGGGCTGAAACTTGAGGGGACGAATCCGAACCGGGCGGGAATGGGATGAAAACAAGACGAAGGAAATTATATCTCACCCAACCGCATCTAATATCGCGGTCGTTTGACATCTCTGTCGTCATACCCACCAGGTCCTTCTCGTTTGAGATCGCCCCTATGGCCGTTCCCTCCGGGGCCATACCCACCACCAGGCGGTCCATAGCCTTGACCAGGAGGACCATAACCGCCTGGACCACCAGGCCCTCCACCTGCAGGACCATATCCATTAGCATGACCATCACCAAATCCACCTCCCTGATAGCCAATGCCTCCACCGCGACCACCCCTAACAAATGTCAGACGACGTCCCTGCGACAGGAAAAAAATTCAATACCTATAACCATCGTCACGGCCACCGCGGAATCCTCCTCCTCCTCCTCCTCCGCCTCCACGAAATCCTCCACGGTCGGCGAAACCACCCCCCCGGAAACTGCCTCCTCTGCCGCCACGAAAACCGCCACGATCTCCGAATCCGCGTCCTCCGAATCCACCTCTGCTACTCTTGGGGGGGATTATGGGGGGTGCAGGTTCGACGGCTTTGGGCCTGCCACCGAGACCACCACCGAGTCGACGTGGTTTCCAGCCTCGCACTGTTCGTCCACGCTCAACATCCACGAGAATACGCTTGCCCATTATATGAAGGCCATCAGATTCCTTGTAGGCAGCTAGAGGAGAGGATAAGCGAATTTAGTGGAACATATGGAAATGACTGTACCCTTCATGTCCCTCTCACGCTCATACACGATAAAAGCATAGCCCCTGCTACGGTTTTTCTTGTCTCGAACGATTCTCACTCGTTCAATGGTGCCGAAAGTCTCGAATTCGCGCCGTAGATCATTCTCGGTCGCACTTTTGTGCTGCGCTTGAGCAATCAGAAAAAGCAACACATGGCCCATTGGAGATGAACTCACTAAGCGAGAGATGAAAAGTGTTTTATACGGATCTCCAACAGCTTCTGGGTCATCTGCCGGCTTGTCTAGAGCAACGTGAAGGGTGAGTCCATAAACGTCAGCGAAGACAACACCAACATGTTTCCTTTGCAATTTTAAATTGTTCAGTTTTTTTCTTCTTGCGGTCCTCTCGCCTCATTTGCCGTTTTGTCTCCTCCGCTAGCGTGAAGGTGGGCTCCTCGCCTTCTTCCATTGCATCGCCTTCGCCGCTGAACAGTGTTGCGGTGGACTGCTCCTTGAGTCGCTCGAGAATGTCTGCTACGCCCGAGACATCTTTGCAGTGCACGCGGTCAATGTCCCTTCCGACTGGGCGGTAATAAGGGAGTGGTGGGCGAGGGGCGAAGAGTTTAAGAAGGTTTGGGGGTAAGAGATGGGTGCCGGGCATGTTGTCAGCGCGGGCTGTCGATTGACCGAAGCAGAGGAAAGACTGTATTTAAACTCCGACACTCAGAGACTGTATAGCGGCTTGCTTTAGTCGGTGCAAATCTCTTGCAAGCATTCTTCGTTTGCTGAAATATTTATTTTGCAGGCTGCGATGAGGCTCCTCGTGCCATCTGCGCTCTCTCGTCCTCTCCTTGCGGTCCGATCGCTTCACCTCGGCATCCGCTACCAACCCGCTTCTGCCCGAAAGGATTTCTCCTCGTATTTCTTTCACAACGACGACTGGACAGCTCGGCCGTTCTCCCGCTTGGCCAACAGACCGGCCGACCCTCCCCCGACCTTCCGCGAGAGTCCAGTCCTTACACCCAGACGCCTGCTCGGCATCTACGCCCAGCTTGCCAAGACAAGACTCACCGTGTTGGTGGTGCTTACGACCACCTCGGTCGTGGCCCTATCTCCTCTCCCTACCACCCTGCCGATACTCTTGTCCACCGCCCTGGGGACCGCGTTATGTTCTGCTTCCGCAAACACGCTGAATCAGCTGCAGGAAGTCCCGTATGATGCACAGATGGCCCGTACTCGCCAACGCCCTCTAGTGCGGCGCGCAATAAGCCCCCTCCACGCAACCGGCTTTGCCGTTGCGACCGGCGTTGCTGGACCTGCCCTCCTGTGGACCATGACGAACCCCTTGACGGCTGCTATTGGGGCGACGAACATATGTCTCTATGCAGGTCTATACACTTATTTAAAACGCAAGAGCATCTCGAACACTTGGGTTGGTGCCGTGGTCGGTGGCCTACCTCCGTTGATGGGTTGGACCGCCTGTGGTGGGAAACTGCTTCCGACATCAGACTATCCTGTCCAATTCTTCCTTCCTCCTTTCCTCACCGACATCCCTCCCGATGTATCCTTGATCGACAACCCACTCGGCGCCTTTGCGCTGTTCATGCTACTTTATAGCTGGCAATTTCCTCACTTCAACGCCTTGTCCCATCTTGTGCGAGCATCCTACGCCCAAGCAGGTTACAGAATGCTATCCGTCCTCTCTCCTCAGAAAAATGCCTTGGTCAGCCTGCGGCACACCCTGCTTTTGGTACCGATATGCTCAGTACTCTTCCCTCTCTCTGGCCTCACCACATGGACGTTTGCTCTCACCTCCCTTCTACCAAACTGCATCTGGGTTAGGTCTGCCGCAGCATTTTGGTACTCGTCTGGGGAGAAACAAGCGAGATCATTGTTTCACACAAGCCTGTTGTACTTGCCGCTTATACTTGCACTCATGATGGTGCACAAGCAGGGAGTTAATTGGGTTGACTGGAGCACAAGTAAGGGTGGTGACGGCGAGGTAGACCCGAACAGTAGCGACGAAAAAAGTTAATGCATACTTTAATTATGTATCTCTGCCACGTCAAAATCTATATCCTCAAAGTAGCAGATGTCATTAAGCGTTAGTAGATGCAGGTCGATTGTGTCCAATACGGTTTTCGCGATATACGACTGAACAAGATAGCAATCAAAATTTGCTCCTACAACGCGAGAGTCACCGAATTGAAGACGATGATCATAAAGGGTGGCGTACTTGCAAATCCGTATGGGGGAGATATCGAGCCAAGAGTCAAACAACGCCCAGGTTCGGTTTTGAGGACCGAGCCGCCTCCCGTCTCTTCCTCAGGGCCTCTAACTTGTTTTTCATAACCGTAACCTTCATGTCTGCTTCCTCCTGAGCACGTTCCTCGTCCATTAGGCGATCCAGGATCAACTCCCGTTCCTCCTGCTCCTTTTGCCGTCTGTCGTCCTCTCCCGTTTTGGTTACAGCATGGGCGTCTGCATCATCATGGCTGGGGAAGTCTTCGGATGGATTTACGACGAGCTCAGGCTCAGCGACGATGGTGGCGCGATCATATGCACCGGTCGCGTCGACGGGAGCATTGATGACAGTTTGTTGGAATCGCATCCACTCTTGCTCTAGCGAAGAGTTTTCGTCCGGTGTCGGTTGTGTAACTGGAACCATATGTTCTGTTTCATCTTCTTCGTCCGAGTCGTCGGGAAGAGAAAGAGGTACTCGTGAGGGGTCAGAGAAGAAATCTGAAGGTAAGCCGGACGCCAATGGCTGATGTGCTGGAGCGGTCCTCGACTTTTTGGCCGTGTTGCCGACGTCCTCGTCTGGTGCCTTTCGTTTGAGACGCTGTTCCTCTTCCATCGCCAGTTCTTTCTGCCTCTTCTCCGCCTCCCTGAGGCGGGCAGCATTCGTGCGATGTCCTTTGCTTCCCAGGTGACCATCCCATGCAGACGGGTGCTTAATATTTGTCTCGCAAACGATGCAGCGTAACTGTCCGCTAGACGTATAGGATGCCAAGGGGTGGTCAATCCGTATCTCTTGTCGTTTTGCCTTGAGGAGAGTTCGAACGTCTGACATGGGTCGCGATGTGGAATTGCTGACACCGGCTGGACGGATCACGCATATTAGCTAAACAAGAGTGACCTACATTTTGTCCGCAGTAGCTCTAGCTTACTGGGGCAATCTTGCGCTTCAGCGCTACGAAACAAGTAAATAAAGACACTATTTTTCCTAAGGACATACTAGCGCCCAGGGACCGTTGACCGGAAAGACTGGCAAGCAACACCTGGACCGATCACATCACTGTAAGGCTCAAGTGCCACAATAAACAACTTCAAATTATGGGACCATTGAGAGAATCACGATCCAGCATATAGAAGTAAAGATCTAGATTGTTAGGACAGGGTTTGCGATCCCAGAGACCAACCGGTCTACTTTCGTTTCTATAATACATTGTCGGTGGCCCCGGTAACTATACATGCCTCGGAGAACTTTTAGTTCGGTAATCCGTAGAAATTCTTCACAAATTCAACTGATACTTTCTCTCCCGTATTCTGAGGATCCAAACGTCAATCCCGCGAGGAAGAAAATCGTCGGGCATCACACCTTGGTCAGGTCATCGCTGATTTTGACGCAATCATTTTCGTCTACCTTGGCCAATTTGATCACCATATTGAGGGCTCTGCTTTTCTCTGTATATCCACTACTTTTCGTCTTGAAATCGTTCGTAAAGAACGTTCCGATCCCAAAAGAGCCTAGGAAATGCCATGATAACCAAATGATTCTCGAACGATTAAAATTTCGCTCACATTGAAAGCCGATATCGTCACACTGCTTCTTCAAGGAGAGGACCTTATCCAAGGTCAGAGAGTCCGAGTAAAGAATGTCCTTTGTACGGATATCGATTCCAATACTTTCATACATTGCCTTGGCAGCTGGTGCAAATTCAAGTGGATCGCCCGAGTCCTGTCTGAGACTGGCCCATTTTTCGGCTCGAGCTGAGTTTTTTGCGAGATCCTGTTTTATCTGAGACCTGGGAAATATGGGGCACGGCAGGAAAACATACCTGGAAAAAAACTCTGGTGGAAAATGTGTCTGTGAGCGCAATAAGCTTGAGGTTATTGCTGTAGATTTCTTCCCAAAGTCCCATGGCTGTCGCATTTGCATCGCCATAACCCTTAAGAGCTGCAACCTGGGCAAAGCATAACTCCACTTTTCAGCTGGAAGAACATTACACGCTACTTACCCCCATAAACCATTCACTGTCATGATCGTAAGCACACTAAATCATTCATATGGAAAAGGACAAACTGTGCGATGGTGCCTATTGGACGAAGGTCGTGTTTCATTGCAAAGTAGGGCTTTATGAAATAGACATCAGCTCAACGAAAATGCATTAGAGATGATGCGCACGTTACTCGTTCCAAAAAAGGAACCTGGTCCCGAGGATCTGTCGGCCTCTTGCTTCAAAGTTGCGATAACAATGTCTTGAGTTTCGAATGAACGCCTTCTTCTAGTTCCGAATTCACTGAAAATACAGCCTGCTTGCAATAACGTTTGCGCCTTTACAACCGCACTTTCTGTGTAGAAAGCTTTACCCGCGAAGAGATATGCGAATCATAATGTTTACCTCTCTGGCTATCATAGCTCCAATCAGTGGCGCCAACTCGGAAGTAAAGCTCGCTTAAACAAGCCATCACCGGGACTTCCCATAGAATCGACTCCTTCCATAAACCGCTAGCTTCTATCTCGATTCTTCCCTCTTCTCCATCTTCAGACACAGGCTTGAACGTGATTGATACTTGGCGTGGATCAAACTGAAATTTGGAAAGATACTCGATATACTCGCTGGAAAAATAAGGGCACGTATTTTCCAACCAGGTCTTCTCCTCAGCTGTCAAACGCAGATCTTGAAAACCTAATTTGGACCCACATACTGAGAAGCAATCAAGGCAAGCAAGGTAGGACATACGTTGAATAGATTTGGACAGAAGATCGGCGCATACACGAGGGAATAGAACGTCACGGTCCCGATGAGTGAATCTGTAAAGTGCTTGGGCCTTGGGGAAGTGATGCAAGATGGCTTGCTGCATTGTGAACTGCAAGAGATACATTGATCGATTAACTCGGTGTCAAAAAAGGAATGTTTACCTTGTACAAATCAGTGTCCAAGATTGACGGAGGGGTGAATATAAGTTCTTCATTGGTGTTCAAGTTCCCCATGATGCACTGTGACAAGAATGAGATTTTCGAGCTGGTGGCACGAGTCAAACGATGATTTGGAGCTGAGAAATACTTCTCAATCGATGTACTTTATATATGGCCAAGGCAATTTGATGCCACACATCCGGTACTACCAGAAGCGAGTAAGTACAACCTGTCGGCTCCGCGTCGCGATGTGCAGTAATTACGCTTAGTCACTGATTACAAAGCGCCTTTTGACTAATTCTCCGTCATCCGGCAAGTCGGATTACATTCATCACTCGATGGTGAGCATCGACTTATATTACCTACCTGAAATACGGAGAAACGTTTTTTCAGGCTTCAAGGATAGAAATCCTCAACGACGGAGGTCTTAGATCAGATGGGAGAAAACAGTATGAGCTGAGAGAAATCGGTATCGACTTCTCATTGCAAGGCTCTGCAGATGCATCCGTCGTCATGCGCCATGGGTTGACTGAAGTTCTGGTTTCCGTGCTTGGTCCTCGAGAAGCAAAAATACGATCTCAGACTATCCACGATCGTGCCAACATCAACGTTGAAGTCCATATCGCGGCCTTCAGCACAGGCGAGCGTCGGAAACGGAGCAAAGGGGACAAGTAAGTATTTTTTTGATCGACATGATCTCCACTTACCTGTATGCTATGGATTTACTTCGCCTGGGTTCAGACGCGTCCTCGAACTCGCATCAATCGTAAAGTCGACATTCGAGCCTGTCGTACAGGCGCATCTCTACCCGAGGTCTCAGATCGACATCTTTATTCAAGTCATCCAACAGGACGGAGGTTTACTTTCGGCATGTATCAACGGGACTACTTTGGCTCTTGCGACTGCCGGCGTAGCAATGTTCGACTTCGTATGTGCAATCTCCGGCGGAGTGCACTCGACCTCTCCATTACTAGACCTTAACACCCTTGAGGAAAACGACGTACCACACATAACTGTTGCTGTTATGCCTCGCACAGGGCGTGTGACGCTTGTGACGATGGATACCAGACTACACCTCGACCGGTTCGAGGAAATTTTTCGATTAGCAGTCGATGCCAGCATACTCCTTCACAATGAGATGAAAGTCGCACTAGCTAGGAGGACTCAATCTCTTGTCGTTGCGATAGGTAGTGGGGAAAAGACAGTGCATATAAAAGAGGTCGAGATGGACGAGGTACAGTGATGTGTACAAACATTTATATCCTCGTTGCTTCCTTCCGTCTGAAACAGGCAAGCCACTTTTCGCCACCGTTTCTTTCTACCTTTTTCCCTTCTTCAGTGCTGTGATACACTGCATCCAGTATTTGGCCGTGTCCTTGTTCCCTGAGCTCGTGTTCGGTTATGCTTTCAAAGAGCGGAAACGACTCTAGATGCATTTTCATCCATTGATGTAAATCATAGACGTCGGTTATTGTGTATACGATGCCGCCGGGCCGGAGCACATAAGCATACTCTGCCAAGAGGGTTGGGGAAATGATGCGGGCTTTGTGCTTGCGTGCCTTGAAATGTGGATCGGGGAATAGGAAGAACAAGGCAGATAAGGAATTCTTGGAAAAGAAATTCGGAAGGAATTTCATGGCGTTAGCGCGGACGACAGACACATTCTGATAGGATGTTGGGGCAGCGGATGAACACTCTGCGGGTTCCGCGGATGTTGTGCGCAGAGCGGCGATACGATCTTGAACATATTGTGTGACTTGGACACGGATCTCCATACCTGTAGGAATGAGGGGAGTTGAAGATAGTGCAGAAGAAGAGAAAAATGTACCGAGCATCAATGTGTCCGGAAAGATTGGGGAGAGCGAGACAAGAAGGCCACCAAAGCCACATCCGATGTCTGCAAACTCTGGGCTCTTTCCAGATCCTTTGAGTTCTGGGTAGTGTTCGCTCCAGTCAATTTTACAGGGTGATATGGGATAGTCGAGGGCGTGATCAGAGAATGGATTAGCATGTGCGCGTTGGCGGTAATGTTTTTTCTGGTATAAAAAAAGGACTAAGGGATTGGTATAGATATGGGGGAAAAGCTTACCTGAGGCAAAAGGGAGGCCCGGGATTGTTCGGATGGTCTCTTTCGTTTCGTCATGCTATGAGGATAATTCGGTTGGGTGCAATTCGCATCGGATACGAGACGCACCAATATTCTCACGTACGTGCTCTTACATCATAACGCCGTTCCGGAATTTCCCTCAAGTCTCGACGCTTTTTTTGCCCACCTCGGGGTTCTTTCTTCCTCTCTCATCCACTCTACATACCACTTTCTTCCCCTTATGGCCGCATCCCTTCGCTCCGTTGTCAAGACTGTACGTGCCCTATTTGATTCTTCGTAGCAATGGACTCTACTAAGTTTCGCAGTCACGTTCAGTTGCCCGCGTAGGCGTTGCTTCGGCCCGGTTTTCTTCCACCGTTCCGAAACAGTCAACGTTGAAGGATCGACTCGCCGAGTTAATTCCTGTGGAAATAGAAAAGGTGCATTCGTTTTATGATTTTTTTTTCTTTTTCTGTCCTTAGAATTCTCCGTAGGTCAAGGGTATACGTGCTCAGCATGGCAAAAAGTCGTTCGGTCCCGTCTCGGTGGATCAGCTATATGGGTGCGTTCCACCACTCTTCATTTGTGATTATTTAAGTACCTTTTTTCAGAGGTATGCGTGGTCTGCCTGCCTTGATCTGGGACGGGTCTGTCCTTGATGCAGGTGAGTTGGTTGGTCTGCAGGGGTATATGTTGTCACTCACAGATTGCATGGTAGAGGAAGGAATCCGTTTCCGTGGAAAGTCAATCCCTGAGTGCCAAGAGCTTCTTCCCAAGGCTCCTGGTGGCTCTGAGCCTTTGCCCGAAGGCCTCTTTTGGCTACTGGTAACTGGCGAAATACCGACTCAGGAGCAAGTCACTGAACTATCCCGGGATTGGGCAGCTCGTGCTGCTATCCCCGAGTTCGTGGAGGAGATCCTCGATCGGTGCCCACCCACTCTGCACCCAATGAGTCAGTTTAGTCTAGCTGTCACTGCGGTACGTACATTCTTCTCCCCGATGCTCTGGAATTAATTTTTTTGGTAGCTTAATCACGATTCAGCATTCGCAAAGGCCTACCAAAGCGGTGTTTCCAAAAAGGAGTATTGGGGGCCCACCTTCGAGGATTCAATGGATCTGTGTGTCATGCATTCTATTCTGTTTTCTTTGCTTATGTTCTGTCAGCATCGCCAAACTTCCAAATATTGCAGGTCGGATTTATCGCAATGTTTTTGGTGGTGGCAAGCACCCCGCCATTGACCCTCATAAAGACTACTCTCACAACCTTGCTACCCTGCTCGGTTTTGGTAAAGATGAGGCTTTTGTGGAGCTTCTACGGCTCTATATTACTATACACAGGTAAGAAGGTCGAAGGCGCAGTGTGTTGTCTTTCTGAATGCTCTGCAAAGCGATCACGAGGGTGGTAACGTTTCTGCGCATACGGGGAAGCTAGTTGGTTCTGCTCTTTCGGATCCATTCCTGGCGTTCGGCGCTTCCCTCAATGGTCTTGCTGGTCCCTTGCACGGTCTTGCTAACCAGGAAGTCTTGATATGGTTATGCAAGATGCAAGAGAAGATCGGCGTTGATGCTAGTGACGAAGCTGTGAAAGAATATGTATGGTCCACACTGAAAGGAGGTCAGGTTGTGCCAGGTTATGGTCACGCGGTGCTGCGCAAAACAGACCCTCGCTATACCGCACAGCGAGAATTTGCCTTGAAGCATCTACCGGACAACAAGCTTTTCAAACTCGTGGGTCAAGTTTATAACATTGTTCCTAACATTCTTCTAGAGGTTTGTAATTCCCTTGCCCTTTATTCGTGCTCTAAATACGTTCGTAGGCTGGTAAAGCCAAGAACCCATGGCCAAATGTTGATGCTCACTCGGGTGTACTGCTCACTCACTACGGTTTAACTCAAATGCAGTTCTACACTGTGTTGTTTGGAGTCTCAAGGGCTTTCGGTGTTGCAGCTCAACTTATTTGGGACCGAGCTCTTGGTGCACGTAAGTCCAGGATCCCTGTATTGGATGTAGCCACTCAGTTCACTCGTTTAGCACTTGAACGCCCTAAGTCGTATTCCAGTGTAGCCATAGAGAAGATGTTCAAGAATCGGGCATAGAGGGACGGATTAATAACTAGAACATAAGAGCCTTTTTTGTGTATGGCTATGTGCACTGGCAAAAATATGGTGTTATGGAAGTTATGTTGAGAGTAAGTAGGGCAGATTGTCTGAAGTTCAAAATCATTCTTTGTTGGCACATGCTGATGTGGTGCTGGGAATCCAACATGTTCGAGGTTGAAGTGGTTTACACCTTGTCTAGCTTTTACAGGTCTTACTAGATATTGACTCAAACTCCTTGCTGGTCCTGATGCCCTGTCTTGGTGCCCTGACCTACTCCCCACCACTGATGACAATGATGGAGTTACCCTCCTTGTTACAAGTAGCCTAATGGATCCCTGCAGTATTGGACTGCCTGAAGACTGCTTGAGAGTCTCATTCCCAGAAGACTATGACTTACTAGACCATGACTTGTTTTATTTGCTCCCTTCTTTGACAAGTTCTTATTTGTGCAATAATTACTATTTAGATTTCTGATTGGAATGGATTCCATTCTACTTCTTGGACCTTGTATCTCCTCTAATCTGCTCTTCAGGGTCTAGTACATACTGTTTTCCAATTCTTCCTGATCCATTGTATGTATATAAGGTTGATGTACTTTATATTTCCATTCTGCTATACTTGTTATGCATGTGCAACATTTGATCTCTCAGAGTGTCCTCAAAGGTGACACAAAGTCCTGTAAAAATCCTGGTAGAGTCTCAGTGGAACCATCATGCTGGAGTGAGACCAAATACTGCATATAATTGCACAGATTTAGCTGAGTACAATGGCTGCATAAGGTGGGTATTTAAGTAGCACAGTAGCAGATATGAAAGTACTACTAGATATGGTCCATAAGGTAATACAATGGCCTATAGTGTAAGCAGGAGTGGGATGGAATAGGAAATACTAGATCTGGATGGTGAATCAAAGAAGGTAATAAGGTCCATGATGAAATGGGAATATGAAATAGGTGAAATGAAAGTAACTGTATCAATGTGGTTAGAAGTCTAGATAGGAGGTGTCATAGGGAGGCAAGACAAGAAAGGAATTACTAAACAAGGAGGAGTCTGCATTGGATAGGTGTTACGATTTGCGCATACCCCCACTCTTTTTCCTTCACCCTTACCTTAGTTTCCTTACAGACACTGCTCTCGCTGTTTGAGTCCCGCTTGAGCCACTTTGTTATTCCCCCTTTTTCTCTTATCATCGCTTACCTATTTAGTGTGACTCATCCGCAGTATCTGCAGTTGTACTGATACTGCTATCTCTGACTCACTTCCATTCTTCGCGATTCCATCGCATTCTATAGTTGAGTCATCCCTTTTACGCTCCGCTTTATTCTCTCTTGACTCGCGTATATAAACCCCTCGATACCCTTGATGTATTCCCCAAGTTAGACCTACCCGAATCTACCTTGTTCATCAATTCCTCTCGGGTCCCCCAGTCCTCGCCTTACTATCGAGTAGGCGCTCCCTTCGTCCCTCGTCGTCACATCACCAAGCGACTCCCTTCGTCCCTGTGTCACGACATATGTTGACCAGGTCAACAGCTCACAACATACCATTGAGGCTGAGGATAGTGGATCGCCCGTCTATCAAACCCTTGCCACGTCAGCTGAATAGCAACGTTAACGTCCCCTCGCCCCTCGTCACTCGGGTCTACGCCTGAGCGTAACAAAAGGTCTAACTTGCTCTTCACTGGGCAAGCCTCGCCTTAGCCCACCATTCATCCCTATCGCCCACCGAACCCTAGACCCTCTCTAGGCCCTCGTCGCTATCGCGAACCCTCACCGTCCCCCTCTGAACACTCCTCAGCCTTGCAAGAAGAGGTACCCACTGACAACGATATCGTCATATCCCCAGAAGATCACGAAGATCTTACCCTCACCCACACCCTCTCGTCCTCGTTGGTGATCCCATGAGCCCCCACACCCCCATTGCCCACACCAATCAGTAGATCGAACCCCTTCGCTGAAACACTCTCAACAATATAAAGATGATAGAGAAGAGTAATAGACCACTTAGGGCCTTCTTAGAGAAGATACTTGGGTAAGAGGAAATCTCCAAGTTATCAAAGCTGGGGAGCCAGCCTTGACGACCCAGGGGTTTATATACTATTCTAGTGTATGTACATGTTTGGTCTATTACTATAAAGAGACATCGTACCATGATAAGGAGAAAATACATGATTGGTCTAAGAAGTAAAGAAGCATAAGCATGAGGTCACCA
>JBBPML010000040.1:0-137206 GCA_038090275.1 Austroboletus novae-zelandiae | reverse complement strand
GTCGCTATGGGGGAGCGACGACGAGGGGGACAAGGGGAGCGCCTACTCAGTAGTAAGGCAAGGACTGTTACGATTCGCATATACCCCTACTCTTTTCCCCTTCGCTCTTACCCTAGTTTCCCTACAGACATTGCTCTTGCTGTTCAAGTCCCGCCTGAGCCACTTTATTATTCCCCTTGGTTCTCTTATCTTCGCTTACCTATTTAGCATGACTCATCCGCAGTATCTGCAGTTGTACTGATACCGCTATCTCTGACTTGCTCTCCTTCTTCGCGATTCCATTGCATTCCATAGTCGAGTCATCTCTTTTACGCTCCGCTTTATTCTCCTCAGACTCGCGTATATAAACCTCTCGATACCCTCGATGTATTCCCCAAGTTAGACCTACCCAAATCTACCTTGTTCATCGATTCCTCTCGGGCCCTCAGTCCTCGCCTTGCTACCAAGCAGGCGTTCCCTTCGTCCCTCGTCGTCGCATCCCCAAGCGACTCTCTTCGTCCCTGCATCACAACATACGTTGACCAGGTCAACAGCTCACGACATACCGTTGAGGCTGAGGATAGCGGATCGCCCATCTATCAAACCCTTGCCACGTCAGCTGAATAGCGACGTTAACGTCCCCTCGCCCCTTGTCACTCGGGTCTACGCCTGAGCGTAACAATCACCTTCCTTACCTTGCCCGCCCCTTTTGACGTCGCCAAATGCCTCCAGTGGTATTGCAGACTCGCTCGTGCCTCGCCGACACCTACCTATTGGGAATGCAGGGTATCCCAATGGCGCAGGGGCAAGAGGGAATAGGGCTTAGGTGGGAGACTCACCAAGCAGTAGAGCGGTTTGCTAACAGAGAGATAGTAGAGCGAGGGAAGAGAGATATTCCTGAGCTTGAAGATGGGGAACAAGAGTAAGTGTCTTGTTACTCTCCTGGGTCTATCCCCAGGGTTTATTTAGCTACACAAGTGTTTGTAAATGCTGTGGAGCTCTCTATGTATGGATATCTCATGGAAACATCAAGAAACTCATGGAATAAGTGATGTGGAGTGAGAAATGCTTAGAAAGCTGAAATGTGGCCAAAATGCGATTTAGTGGACACATAAACTCATGCCTCTTGCGGCCCAGTGCATATAAGATCAAACAAATGAGCCAAACTACCATAAGAAGGTGAAACTTCTGTAATAGGTCACTATGGTGTAATTTGTGAGTAATAAGGGAAGTGTACTCAATACAAAGGGCTAGACAGTGTGTAACACATGTCAAGGACCCTTGTAGACACATGGTTACGGATATAAATGAATATCATGGTCTTACCACATCTTACTACAAGTGTAGTAGACTTTGTGTCATATCAAAGCCTAATGAGTTAGGACTTTAATTTCAACACTACCCTCTTCACCATCCCGACCTCTCGACATCGCCAAATGCCTCCAGCTGTATTGTGGACTCGCTCACACCTTTCCGACACCTTCTTCTCCCTTATAAAATCAAAATGCCCCCTTGTGTCTATGCTGCTGAGTTTAACTCACGCTGGCACCTAGGAGAAACCAAATCTGTTACATCCTGACACTGTTGTGTGTATGAGACCTAGGCCGACTTTACAGTGCCATCACTCAAGTTATTACAGTCATTGTGCTCTACAGTCTCCTCGTCAACTTCATTGTTCGTAGCCTAATCTGCTGAACACCTTCAAAGCCGTATGCTGGATTCTTTTGAAACCATTTGCGCTCTACTCCTGTTCCTTACCACCTGGGTCTGGACATTCATCCTTATCAACACCTATCACCACTTAGAAGCAGCACCCATTCCTATCCCTCCCCTGCGATCTGTTCAGGTTCCACAATGCTTGCAGCTGAGGAATCGTGCAGCTGAAATGGAAGAACAGATGGTCATAGGATCCGATAGTGAACTCTCTGACACCGAAACCCTTGTTGACTATTATTCCTTTCTCGAATTACCACCCCCCACCGGGTCTAGTGAAGAAGACAAAGAGGAAGTTCTGTCGCACATTCAAGCCCTCCTTACCCCCACAAATCTCCAATCTCACCCTTGAGCTTTGGGACCCAGATCACCAATTATGTGTAACTGGCATGGTTCACCAGTACCCTAAGCCACCATTACCAACTCAGTGTCTCCACCTACTTGCCATTGTTGTGAAGAGTGTGGGCACACCACAAAGGATTTTGATCCTCATCCCCACCCCCGACACTACTGCGCTATTCATGCCGCAGCTACTAGAAAGAAGAATGCTATACAAGCTAAGCATAACCCTTTCCTCAAGATCTACATCCACCCTTGCACTGGTCAACTTGTGCAGACATCATTTAAAGAACTCAGATTCGAGCCCACCCAAGTACGCCGTGGCCCCAATCAAAACATTCATCCACAGGAAATCATCTGGGCTGAAGAACATTGAGTTTTTACCCTTCTAGCATTCCCTCTGACTTCACGCACATCAAAGGACTGCACCCCCAACAAACAAAATTTCTGAAAATTACAAATTTACGCCGCGCAGCGCGTAAAATTTTGGTAAATTTTTCGGGCGGCGTCACTTTACGCACTTAGCCCCGCCAAATGGGCACTTTACACCACTTTACACCCTCTATCGCGGTTTGCGCTCGATTGAATCAACGTAACTACCTATTTCTCCCGCTCAGAAGTCCCTCCCGAGTGATCTCCTGCCCGCCCCGGATGTTTATTTTTATTTCACGACGCACAGTGAGGAGGAGGCCATCCGCCGCCCCCCTACCGCTCGACTTTGCCGGGACGAGTGGGGGTGTCACGCATCACGCGTGACGTGACATGATTGCCTTATCCGGTAATCCGCCTGCACCGCCACGCGTAAATTCCTCGAGCTAAGTCTCCACAGTATTCTGTCAAACCCCCATGACTCCGCCGACTCGCAACAACTCCGGAGTTCTCCTCCTGACTCCCGGGGTCGTGGAGTCGCAGAGTTCAGCTTAGCGGGAGTCCTGACTCAGAAAACGAAATAGGCTACGACACATTCACAAAGTTTCAGTTTCTTCTCGCATTATTCTCCCGATTATACGATTCGCTCAATGACGGCCTTGCACCTTGACTTCAGTTGCCACCGTGACCGTGACAGGCCTGTTGCCTATCCCCTGACCACTTTTTCCTTTTGCTTTTTAACACGAACCATCATCATGCTTTGGCCAGACAAAGTCATCCGCCAATTCGAAAAGGTCCCTGACAATCCCCGGGAAGCTGATTTCCATGGCCCCTATAACAAGCTCCTGTACACGCTTTTTCCTTCGGACACCGATTTTACAGTTGCTCCGACTTACATCCCAGCTTCATGGGAATCGGCAGACCACCTACTCACGTTCGAGGTCCTTCTCGAAGATAAACCAGTCTTCGTATTGGAACTAAAGGAACTCAACGATCTCCAAAATCATTATTTGCGCCGTACAGCGGACCAACAGATTCGAACCCGAATTGACGATCTGCAGGGTCTGTCATTACTGCTTCATCTCTCTGGCCTTGGGTGCTAACGCCGTCGTCTCTACAGATTATTGTCGTTTGCCCGTTCTCCATGCCGTATGCGCTTTCGGGACCAAGCTCTGCTTCTATAGAAAGCCTCGCGATCAACCCGTGGAGCCTCCTCTTATTCCTGGTGATCCTACGTTGGTGTCAGACACCACACCGCGAGATCGCTCGAATTACGACGTCCTCGAGGACGAAGGAGCGCAGAGATTGCAGGATGTGGTGGATGAGATAAAGCAGGCCTGTGCAGCTCTCTGAGAATCCCTTCATGATCATATGGTTAGGACCAGGTTCCGAGCTACACGATCTTTAAATAGTCTCCTTTGAATCTCTTTCTGGAGATAGGCTAGCTTCGCCTTCCTCGAATTGTTCTCTTCCTCCGGGGTGTTCGATCTACATACATAGGTCAAGCAGATATTAGGCCTTGTCGTGCCAATGTCCTCACTCGGAGAACCCACATGAAAAACGAGCAAGCAATTAGACAGATTTTGACGGGCTCTTTCCAGCTTCCGACTGATCAAGTCCGAGCAGCATACATAAAAACCTCGAGGAATGACATGCATGTTTGCCAAATTTTGCATGATTGTTTGAAAGTCTTCATATGTATGTTCCTGAGAGGAAATATACGTGAATCAGCTCGTCGGCACCGTTACCGGGTCAGCTGGCACACGGAATGTACCTCGCTCCGACAACGTTGCCTTGTCAAGTGACTATCCAGAGTAAAAATAACAAAGATGATTTTCGCAGGGACAACATAGTGGCACATGGTTTATAACTTAACTAGTACACACGACGAGTGAAACCAGTAAAGGTCTTCGGTTCCATCTCTTCGTACAACCTGTGCGATTAAACTGATCGCGAACATCTAGGTCCGTCGTAGAAAGGGGATTCAATCCATCGATATGGAAAAAAAAAAGGAAAACGATCTCGAAACCAACATCTCGTCATTGATCCCGCAACAAGATCATTAAACGGCATTAAGCGTACTCCAGTGCAGGCTCAATGTTGAGACATTTGGGCCAAATAATCGGAAAACTACGTGATTCTCGTCATTCACGCTTGAACACACAAGGAAAGTAAACGTACCTTCAAGGCCCCCATTCTGATGTTGTCGCCCAAGTTTTGAACATCAGGATTAGCCATCACCCGGGCGATGGCATCCCTAGCGGCGACCTCTAGACCCGCGAGGCTACCGTCGCCCAATAACCCTCCCTCAGGCTCACCGCGCTCTAATTCCTCCTCCTCTTCGCGGCCAAAGTATTGGCTCGAAGAGATCGAGGTCGCTCCTTGGAAGTTGGATAACCGTTCCTTCGACTCGGCAACGACAGTAGGATCGTAATCGTTCCGTCCAAAAAACATATCAGAAGAAATGGCCTTCTGCGTACCAAATTTCTCTCGCGCCGTCGTAGGTGCGTCATCAAGAGACGGGCTATAAATAAAAGAAGTTCTCAGCAGACGTTACGAAACGCAACAACGGGACACGCACGCCGATCGCTTACTAGATGCTGTCTGCGATGCAGCGGGTACGCCGCCGAAACCTAACTTGCGGAAGCCCATACCCAACCTCTCGAGGTCTTGACTATTTCCTCTCTGAACATCAACTTTTCCGGGTATCGTGGTTGTCGTCGGGCTCGCGTTGATAACCTTGGCTTTCGCATCCGCCTGGGCGGCCTGTGCAGCTAGTTGTCTGGCACGTTCTTCTTCCTCCTCGCGCTGACGATCGTATCCAAGCTGTTTGATCCGCTCGGCTTCCTCTGTCGCTTTCCGTTCTGCCTCTGCAAAGTCGATTGGTGCTACGGCCTTCTTCGCGCCCAGACCTCCGAGTTTACCCTTCTTGGCTGCAGCAGTACTAGCAGACGAAACGGCAGC
Organism: Austroboletus novae-zelandiae; assembly: GCA_038090275.1. Taxonomy (NCBI): domain Eukaryota; kingdom Fungi; phylum Basidiomycota; class Agaricomycetes; order Boletales; family Boletaceae; genus Austroboletus; species Austroboletus novae-zelandiae. The sequence goes on along the minus strand of JBBPML010000040.1, from coordinate 131,842 downwards.
TGGTCCAGACGAATTCAAACGTGTTGCACCCAGTTTTGCTGAAGTGTTGACAGAAGAGGCGGTCGACCGCAAAGATGATGATGTTACCATTCGGGCAGCGGGGCGACCGACGACGGGCGGGGCTGTGGATGTCGTGGAGGGAGGGGCAGATTTGGTAGGAGCGGGAGCAGGTTTATCCCAGGAAGAGAAGAAGTCTTCCTCTCCTTGTGGGGTGGAATTAGCCGACTGGGACGAGTCCATCCCATCGACGACAACTCGAGTGGGGAATCTGGCGACCGAATAAGAATAAGTGTGGGGGGTCGGATAATACGCACTTGGTGGCATCTTCCCTGGAGCGTTTTGCGAGTTCATCCTTGTACAGCTCCGCTGTTCTGCTCGAATACTTTTTCTTCGGGTCGGCATCACTCAAGAGTGAGGCACCACCATATCGAGTGAAAAAATCAGTTGCGGACGCATTCCCGCCGACTTTCATAGTACGTAATTGGTTCAGTTGCCAGGTGTCGAGGTTCGTCGAGCTGTTCCGTCTGGAGGTTCGAGAGCGTATGAAGCGGAATGAGATGGCACCCACCGCACGAAGCTGATGTGCACGCCCATATTCCGGTGTATGCTAGAGCAGTCCAGACATATGTACACGCCGAATGTGACGCTCGACCAAGTCGGATTCCGGGCTTGGCAGTCGAAGCAAGTCTATCGATGATCGTCAAGGTGCGGGCAAGAACAGAAGAGAACGACCGACTTTGTTTCCCTTTTGCGCCCTAAGCACGTTGAAAAGCTTCTCGGACTCTGCTTTGGAAGGATCCGCCATTGTCAGGCCTGAAAGTGGAGAGTAATGAAGGATGACGGTGAAGTGCGGAAGACGTGTAATATTCCGGGGTCCTCTATTCTAAGCATGCGGTGATCGGGGTCCCACACTTTCGAAACGGTTAGTCCGGTTCAGAGCACAGCCGGCACAATGAGTAAGTATATCAAGTGTAAAGCACCCCAACAAATACTAAGCCTCACAGTGATGACTTCCCCCAGCCGGGCCTCATCGGAGTCCGCCCGTCTCCTCCAAGGCTCTCCGCTCGCAGACGGCCGTCAGAGGAGTCGTTCGAAGGAACGATTCAAGCCCTCTCCGCAGACACTTATTATTCCCGTCGTATTGGCGACAGAGTTGGCATGCCAGCTGCCGACCACCACCTTTATCGAACTTGCACGATTGACAGTCTGCAAAGTCGTTCAGGGGTCGACGGGTGCACCAGCCAATTTTCTGCAGCTTGAAACTCCTTTGGCAGAGCGCTGCGATGCACCCCAAGTCGTGCGATATTTTGCACTGGTCATGTCCATCCTCAGCGTTGTTGAAGGAATATCGTGTAATCCGCGTTACTTCTGATCGATTAGAGTACTAACCAACGTCCCAGGGGGTATCGGATATGGCCTTTTAAGTCACATGTCATCTCGGGCGGGCAGGAAGCCTGCTATTCTGCTGCTTCTTGCAAGTGGAGCCGTCGGGTCTTGTATGATTTCTGGATTACAGTTTTTCCCCGATTGGCTGGCTGGCTGGGTTTTCCTTCTGGGAGTGATATTTCGAATGCTTTCTGGTACACCTCTCCAGGCATACATTGCTAGTCTGTATGTTACTGACGTTTCCACCGAGGAAGATCGGTGTGTTCTTTTCTAGTTTCGTATCCTCCCTCCAGCTTTTCCTGACTTATCCCGAAGAACCACTGCTCTGAGTTTGATGGGCGGTTGGAGCTCTCTTGGTCAGTTCTGTCAACCCTTCCACTGTCTTACTTAGATGGCACCCTGCAGGTGTATCCATTTCACTTGCTGTGGGAGGAATTGTCACCACGAAGACGAGAAACCCTCTCGTCGTGTTCTACATGGCAACTGTGTTATTCGCTATCGTATTCATATACGCTCTTCTTTTTCTTCCCGAGTCGTTCCCGACAGAAAAGAGAGATGCCCTTGCACGGCTGCGACAGGAGAATTTCAATGGTTCTCGCTCGACGAGTACCTACTTCTCATCTATTCTTGGGCCACTGAAACTACTTGCTCCGGCGCGCAGATCGGATGGAACCCACAACTGGCGACTTACTTGGTGTACGACACATAATTTCATACACATGTTCGTTGGGGCCTACGCTGTACCCGCCTGGTTGGTGCTTGCCACAACAAAATATCACCTCTCCCCCGCAGACGTATGTCGTGCAACAACAGTTCTTGATGCAAACTCATTGTCACTCTAGACCGGTCTCTTCTTCTCCATCGTCACTATGAGCAGTACTATTGCCTTCATAGCGGTCCTCCCACCCCTCCTCCGCCTCCTCCGTCCTTACTATGCACGTAAGATTGTGCGTTTCCCTCAAGACGAAGAAGATGTACCAGAGTATGAAGATCCGAATGCAGGAACCTCGGATCGCCTGAACGTACACTTGGCTTTCGGGATGAGTGTCGTCTCCGCTATATCTTTCCTAGGCGCAGCCGGGGCAACAACGACCACAGGCATGATTGTTTGTGCGCGTAACGTGTTTATATCCGTATCATATTCCTGACCTGTACGACGTAGCTGCTATCTTCATCGGATTAATAATGACGCGTGGCCCTCTCATGCGTAGTCTCGTCGTGGGCTCCATCGATCCGCTCAAGCAAAGTAGGGAACACATTTTTTGTGCACGCCGACACCGACCGCTGATGATACGCTTTTACAGGCGAGGGGTTAGCGGCGTTCGAGATGGTCACCAGCGTCGCGACCGTACTTTCGCCAGTCGTCATGGGGAGCATTGTCACTGCGACGATCAACTCGATGCCTCTCTTATTCTTTTATATCCATTTGGTGAGGACAACCTTGTCTGTGGGGCGCCTTTTTCTCGGCTGATGATGTGTGTTTACAGGTCGTTGTTTTATTGGGTAGTTTGTTACTCTTCTTGGTCAGGGACGAGGATAGATACCAGAAACCGGTGGATGCATAATGCTTTGGTGGAAGGACTTTGTTGTGGAACAGCAAGCATTTTGTAAGTTTGTCTCATTTGCGTATTTAATTGATTGCGGGCCCTCTTCATTACTACGATCCTCTGTACACTGTGTAGTTAGTGGAATTATCTAGAGTTGGCTCTCCTTTGCACAAAGCAAGTGTAAGAAAGTGTAGGCTAGCTTATTCAGATTACTAATTCTGTCAACCCCACTCCGACCCGTTAGTGGTGCACAGGAGTGAGTTTCTTGGACCGTCGACGTAACCATAACATGGGTTCGTCAATTCCCATCATCTCAACAATTCTGTCGCTCGGAGCAGCGTGGTATTACTTCTTTCTTCATCGCCGACAAGTAAAACAAGGTATGACCAACGGTACCAACTTCGTAGTGACAGCGGCAACCGGTCTACATACCCTGCTCGTCCTATCCAACCTTGCATTTCACCGACCTCCGAACCTATTCACGCGGCTCGGGATACCCATAAATGCCCCCGTACACCTCATAAGGGCATTATTGATGAGAGAAGCGGGATTTAACCTGATGGGGGAACAGGGCGCCCTCGTCGTGCCACCGGAGATTCCAAAAGACGTCGAGACGTTGCTCACGCGGCTCGGCACTGATGGCAGTAGAGATAAATATGTGAGGTGCGTACGTTCACGTCCTGCCTCCAAGAAAAAACGCGCTCACATGCGAAGATTCGGGCAAGTCGCCGTACAAACATGTACCTATTGTTCCTCTGCCGTCGACTATACGACTCTCGTCTTGTCTGGCGTCGTCCTCGAATACTTGCGAACCGCTACTCTGCTCCTCTTCCTAACAACCGGGATGAACGGCCGACAGAGATGGCGAACGAACATCCTCGGCGCGCTCACGTGCGCATTCCTGGCCGAGATGTACGCTTTCACCTCCGCCAGCGCCATGCCGCTCGAAAAAGACGCCCAGAGTGCATTCATGGTACGTCGGCACCCCATCCTGCGAAACATGCGACGTAATGACGACCAACGCAGTGGCACGACAACTTATTCTTAGCCCGCAATGTGCTGCTCCTGGTGCTCCCCATCTTTGTCCAGTGCTTGCCTGCTATATATCCTCCTCCGCCAGCCTCTGCTGTGCTCGCTCCTGCGCTCGCACGCCTCGAACGCACCCTTCCACGTGCCCATCTTCTCAAATACGTGCGCCAAGCGGTTTTGAGGCATCCGTACGCTCGTCGACGAACTGTCGAATACTGGACCGAAAATGCCGCCGAAGGTGCCATGGCACGAAGCGATCCAAACGTGCAAATGACCGCGGCCAAGCTTGGGTATGGATTTGCGTCGCCGGGAGACAAGGGTGGGCCAGAAAGCGTGCTGAGGAGCAATGCGAGGATGGCGGTTCGATCTCTGAAACCGTTGTTTATGCCCCCACCAAACTGAATGCAAGACGAGGCGATGATGGTCGTCGTTTACTCGGATTGTTGATATCATTAAGGTCGTATGTGAACTCGTCATCTTTTTCCAGTTGCCATGTTTCATAAGTCGTGTCGAGACTCCCGGTTTGAGTGGCGTGCGTTTTTCTCTTTACCCCACCTTTCATTTCATCTATTTCTCTCACGCTGGTCTATTGTATTCTGAAAACACATACTTGAACGTGAGTTTCTAATTGACATGCACCTACTCTACCAGATAGGACCCTCAGCATATTCATACTCTAGATTGTTAGTCGCAAACCAGCCGTTCAATGGCCAAGTTGTCTGGGGCACGCGAATGAACATGCCAAGATGTGATACTCAGTTGTGATCTGACTGCTCATTGTGGTTCTTTTCGTGACATGCGCGTCCGGATGCTCCGCATGTTCGAAGAGGATTAACTCTGTATTTCTTCTCCTTCCATTACGATGCACAAAGACGGACAGACGTGGTAACGAGGGCCCGATGGACCAAGGGCTCTTCCAAGTTTGCTATGCTAGGATGTGAGTCGATGATTTTTTACACAAAACCTAAGTTAACTTTGACCAGCTCTCCTTGTGTTCAGGGTCGCCCAGCTATACCACCCGAACGTTCCGAAGAGTCGGTTCGACACGAGGGTTATCGCGCTACATAGCCAAAAAGTTTAATTTTGACCCCAGATGGCAGTGAGACTTCCCTATTGACAGGACCAACACCAAAAAAAAAGTGTTAGGTAAGATTCGAGAGTTGCAGAATAATTAATTCTTCTGAAGACAGTGCGCTGAATACTACCATCGTTGACTCCGAGTCCGACTTGGTTTGCCGCGGCACGCTGGATTCCTGTAGCATTTTCCAAACATTCAATACACATCTATCTCTTTCTCTCGGTGTAGAAAGTAAATCTCACTCGGACCTGACCAGACAAATGGCCATCTCTGTCTTTGGGGGGTGAAATATGCTGCTGCCAACTTTAAGGATTCGCAAAGTGTGCTCATCACTTTCTGTCATAGTGGAGGCTCTATTACAAGCAAATACTAGCATGAATTCACGAAAGAGTATAGCCTTATAAGCATGAAGCGCCAAATCTTGCAGCCGATCCTATGCTTCCTCGTTTTCTTGTGTATGATGTTCGAACGATAAAGGTCTTAGATCAAAGGATCTAAAGCCCAATTGGCGCCTTCGCGCTCGTGCCCACAGCAAGTACCGCAGTAGGTATCACCGAACGTTGCCGTGTGCGGAAAAATGATGGCAAAGTATTCTGCGATGTTCATTTACTGAGAGCATCTGAAAATGGCTGTGTAACGAGAATTAGATGACGAAAGGAGGCTCAGCGGTCGCAAATGTCCGACTGCCAGTGGCATGGAATGTTCCATTGCTAAGGCGGCACAGTCGTCGTCGCCCAATGACATGAGCGCTTGAACCGTGGCGCTCTACCTTAACATCGACGACAATTCGGCAAGAACGGCGAAAACCATGACGATAGCGAGGTAACCAACAGTGTCGGTACGTCCCTCTACATCACTCGTGCCGTTCGCCTTGTCCCACGGCACATTACCGCCCGCAAAAAGTGCGTGCGTGCCGAGAGGGCGATCAAGCGTTGGCGCTGCCGTTCCAAGGCGGACAGCCACGTCGCCATTTAGCCATTTCCTGCTTAGGTAGGCGGTTACCTAAGCAGGAAACTTCTGTGCAGGTGACTGCAACCTCGCCTTCCCGAATGCGGTGATGATCAGGTTTATACTGGTGCAGGTGAGTTTAATTGGCCACGACGACATGTCTTTCTAACAACGCTGTAGAACAGGCAGGGAAAGACCCGGCTATCCAAATGGTATGTTCCATATGACGATGAGGAAAAGGTGTGCTGGTTTTTGTCAGAGACGCACCGGAGTAACCTTCTTCTCTTATCTAGGTGAGGCTTCGGGGTGAAGTACACAGGCTGGTTGCGCCTCGTGATCAAAAGTATCAGTCCAACTTTGTAGAGGTTTGTCTTGAAAAATGACAAGAGTCTTGTCTCATCTCATGGTTCGCAGTTCAAGAACCACAAGATAGTGTATCGTCGCTATGCCGGGCTCTTTTTTTGCGTATGCGTCGATGCCAACGACAATGAGCTCGCCTATCTCGAAGCTATCCATCTTTTTGTGGAGATTCTCGGTGAGCCAGGATTCCTCGGCAACCCATCACCTGCGATAGCTGATGACACATTTCTGCACCTTCCTTAAGACTCTTTCTTCGATAATGTGTGTGAGCTGGATCTCGTTTTCAACTTTTACAAGGCTAGGAATCTCCTTCCTCTCACGCATATCTTTCCTGACCCACCAATCAGGTTTATGCCATTTTGGACGAAATATTCTTGGCTGGCGAAGTTGAAGAGACCAGTAAAGATGTCGTTTTACAAAGGCTGGAGGAATTAGAAAAACTGGAATGAGCTCCTGGTCGCATTGTACGGTTCTCACTGTTCCTAACATGATTTACCAACCGATTAATCGCTTTGCTTTGTTGTATAAAAGATGATTCAGGCCACGCAGTTTCAGTACACATCCTGCAGTAAGTACTATATATTTGATCAAGCCATGGACTACGACTTACCAATGGTAGGAGCCGAGAAATGGGACTTGGCGCTTACTCCTCTCACCTGAAACACTTGGAAAGGGAAAGAAGAACACAATGGAAGCTCAAACACGTCAACATCGACCCTTTTGTATTCTTTCTTTATAAGTACGAGGTCTGTCACATGAACCTTAATATTAAAATCACAATCATGTTGAAAACCGCGGGACATAGTTTCAGCCGTGAGCGACTACAAGACTATTTGAACTGCCTGCGCAACGATGATTTGAGGAACAGCATTAAAGATGCAGATCTAAACAAGTGTTTACTTTTCCTAGGGTCGGGTATTTTCGGCGGGAAGGCCCCAGATCTTTCTCTCTTCAAATTTCGAAGGTCACGTGACGCAGAAGAATCATTAATAATTGTTTCTGCTTCATGCATGACCTCACCAGGTTTGAAAACGTCTGTTATATAAAGAAAATATGCGGTCATCAACACGGAAAGTGTCACACACAATTCCAGTGAGGCTCAGAGGAGAGCATTGGACGCGATCAATCGGACAAATGCAGTTGCATTTCACACGATGGTCACCTTGCCCCATCAGGCATCCTCATTTCTAGCTCGTCGCTGGCAATCATGCCACAACCTCGCCATCTGTGGAGTTGGCTGAGAGGTGCTGTTCGCGTCAAGGGCTCTCCTGTCTCTGACATAGAACCATCACCAGTCTCGCTATTATGTTTCATCCGTCCAGTCAACTGGGGAAAGAATTCCGTGATTGATCCGCTTCAGAGTTGTATCAACTGGTTTCAAATGGAAAGACCGAAAATAGCTGTTCAAGGGGTGATGTTTATCGCACGGCCACTCAAAAGAAAAGCACACACTACGTACCAAAATTTGTGCCCGGTGCGTAGAATTATTCCATAATTCTAATTGTTGACTCACGCGTTGCTTGTGTTTTGCTGTTGCTGTTATGCAAAGACGAGTGCGGTGGGCTAGGGATGATTCGATAGAAATAATCCGCTTATCTTGGATTGGGTTTCTTTCGCTCGGAGGGCCGCAATCCAAGGGCGGTCATATCGACTTGGGATGAAACCAAAGTTTCGTCTCGAAATGGCGCTGATCTCTATACTTCAAAATGCCCTAGCATTTGTTCACACGCTGAGCTGGCAAAACTAAGACATTTGTGCCGCAAAGCGTATCCGAGGAAAGTCTTACATGAGTTCGCACATTGGCGGGCCGCATGACTTTGGGGTGGATATTCCCACTTTGGATAATTCAGCCAAAACGTTGCATCTCCGCATATTTCGATCTTTTCCGCTCGATAGGCCGACAGTTCGGCATGCAAAAGAAATGTGGAGCCAAGCTAATTGATGGAAGGAATGCATATATCTGATTGTAACTATCCGTATCCGATCCATTAGGTGTGTGATTTTGTGTTGACGGTCAAATTTTAAAAGGCTGGGCTGAAGTCTTTTGATCGCAGCATATCTGTATCTCGGCTTTATCCATCAACACAATATCGGTTGTTGTCTCGCCTGCTTCACCGCATACTTTAAGTACCCTCCCATTGCGGGCAAAGTTTCCTCGTCGGAAGCCTTCAACTTGTTCTTCCTCTCTCCTACTGCCCTACACTGGTATTATATCAGCATTTGATAAAAGCAGCAGTCACGACTTTGGCGTCTAGGCGCCAAGTGGTAAGTAGCTGATTTTCTTTTATTTTTGGTCTAGTTTCGTAACTTTCTCTTCTCATCAGTTCATCGCCACATGGAAGTGCCGTTAGAGACGTATCGTCACATCGTCAAACATGTGACAAATAGCGGGGATCTCTGCGCCCTTTGTAGGGTAAACAAGAGGATTCAATGCGCTGCTGAGGGGGCACTGTATAACACCATTTACGCAACAGATGCGTGGGACACGTTCCGGATGTGTAGCCTGTTTGCGAGAACTCCCCGCCTTGCAGCGATCGTCGAGGTCCTTTCTCTTTTCGTCGGAAACCAGCACGACATCAGTGGCAGCCCTCAACCGGAGGTCTGTTTTCCAAAAAACTTCTGGCCAACTATATCCGCGGCGCTTCACAACACGACGCGGCTATGCTCCTTGATCTTCCATCTCGACGGTGCAAGCGACGTTGCTCAAGCGTGGATTCTCAATGGCACCATCTTCCCGCTGCGTACCTTCCACTGTGACCTACAGTGGGATGGTCATCTTGTATCCTTTCTGAACAACCAGCCCAACATCAATGATCTGTACATCGCAGACTACTCTGTTCCCCAGCACGCAACCCAAACTTCCAAGTCCATACCGTCAACCCTTGATTCCGGCGCACTACCTAACCTGTCGACCCTAGAGTGCACCTTTTCAGAAGCCGCCTGCGCTCTGGTTCCTATGCGCCCAATTTCCAGACTCAAGACATGTCTCTCTAAAACTCGCTTGTCAGAGAAGAGGGAAGAGTTGTCGGTCTTGTTTTCGAGGCTGATGATGACCACCCGTCCTCTTCGTTCCCTCGACATTGCCGACTCGAGCTACTCGGCATCATTCTCAATGGATCTCCTGGCCTCAGTGGTGAGGCTACGGAACCACGTCCTTGACCTGCGGTATCTTGGGACACTCGTCCTGCCCATCGACGGTGATCTTGTACGTATTTTTTCTCAAAAACTTACTGTTTGTTTGTTGAATGTCTTTTTCACGTGTATCAAGCGCCTCAAGTTTTATGGGCTTTTACGCGTTCTCCACTCACTGGAGTGTGTCGAAGCGGACGTTTCGGAGTGGGAGCCACCGCCAAGTATTCCAGCAGGCATGCGTGCACTCGCAAGCGAATTGCGGCTATACTGTCCGAACCTGCGATATATGATATTTGTCAACGATTTCGAGAGGACGGTTATTACTGCGTCTCAAGGGAGTTACGCCCTGGATTGCGACACCAACACAAAAGATATCTGGAGGGAATTATAAAAACTCCCTGTTTCCCTGCTGACCTCATCTCCTGTTTCTCGTCTCGTTTCCTATTCTTCGTGTTCACCACATGTAACCAATAATCAGGCCCGTTCAGAATGTTTCCGTTCGTCACAAGTCATTTTTGTGCCACATGCTACTAAGAAACGTTCATGACCATTTGCAGGTTGACCCACATGCAGCGTGTGCAACGTTGGACAACTTTTGGTCATGCCCACGTGAGAGAGATCTCATGACCATTCTCGATTTTTCTTGTATTGGGTGATTCGATGGTGGTCAAACCTAACTTGACAGGCTTGAATATGTAACTCCACTTAACCCCTTCGAACTCAGACAATTTGAAAAGTAAGTTGTAAGGTATGCCAGCATCCTCATTCACGCCCTCGAGCGCTCGGAAACTTCTTGCTGTTTAGCACGATGCGTGGGCCACTGCTGTAACTTCTGTAACGTGAAGAACTACACTTCGGGGACGGTCTTTATGAAATGGGTAGCCGATTTAACCGCAACTTCAATAATTGATATTTTCGTATTCGCACTCGATGAGACGAGATGAGATGTCTATGTTCACCTTTTCCTTTCTGCTACCCTCTAGGAACGCATGCATCGTCGACTTGTCCGAGGTGAACAATGGGTAGTTTCCCCAGATCACCGACGTGTCAGCCAAATGAAAGGAACTCTTCACGATGATGAATGGAAATCATGCACTTTCGAGAAGGCCCCGATCGACCCTGACCAGCCGATAGAAGAACAGTGATGTATGTCCTCGTTCCCGAGGCGCTCACGGCGTGGCCCTGTGGCAGGTGCACGTTGCACAAACTCAGTGGTATTAGGTTTCTCGATCCATCGTTTTTTTTATAATTGATGGGCCCCATGGTCCCGCGGTGTGATAGGGCCGCAGGTATGACATATTCGTTGTGCCGATTAGAAAGAATGGCTGTTACTAGTTCGTGTGAAATCCCTGTAATTCCTTCGGGAATAGTTACTGTCGCGAGGTCCGGTTGACCAGAAAACGTGTTTCTGCTTAGATTATCATTTACTGCTAGATTGGCAATTCGACTACACCGCTCACCGAGTGAAAACACTATCCACGGAAGACAATTTGGGAAATAGAAACATTCATCAGTAAAATGTCATGTCGCTCCTCCGAGACTTCGTACCTTTCTTAGTCTCGAAACCAGATGCCGTTTCCTTTTTGGTCACTATCGAGTCATAGCTAATTAGTTTTTAGCTTTATATGGTGCTGTCACGGTCACAGCGGCTGTCCAATTTTTTTGCTAAGAACTTTCTGATCTACGTGCTCATGCTAACCCCATGCACACATTCCGAAGAGAAAAAAAGGACATATGATAATCTACAGAAAATCTCGCGAAATCGCTCAAGAGTACATCCTACTGTTCCGAGGAAACTCGTCAGGAACTCATCGATGCATGCCTCCAATGATGTGGTAATCGAGTGACATATGGTAATTAGATGTAGCGGAAGCCTTTATCCTTGGTCTCTACCGTACCATTCCACGCTCAGGTGAAACTCTTTCCTTCCTTATACCCGTATTTCTCGCAAAAAATCAGACCTGGATCATTTTAATTATCTTGCCATTACAGCCGTTTGCTTACTCCGTGCGCGGAAAAAATTGTAAATTACAGATTTGTGCTGTGATATGATAACCCGCGAAATCGTAATTATACAGAACCAAGGTAAAGTGCCAATAGGCTTTGGCCCCAGCTGCAAAGTTCCAAGATATGACCGCTAGGTTACTGGATGTTCTTATCGCTGTGACTTTCAATCGTAATACAGACAGTGCATGGTGTGGTTATTGACGAAGCACACTGCCTGGAAGGCAGGTATACTCCCACGGGTGGTACGGGAACACCGACTCCTTTCAGATTCCCCGCCTGCGCTTTTTCGCTGCCATGCGGTACCCACGTTGACACGTACCATCCTAAAGGGATTCGATGAACGATACAGACGAGCTCTTTTACCCCTCGTTGTTCACTGTATATAAGTACCACGGTGTGTGGGTACCATGGTGCATTAGCAATGTCATTAATTTTTTTCATAATTTTCATATGCCGTCGTTGTCGTCAAATCGTCGCTCGAGCGACCTGCCCGCACCGCACGGCGGGGATCTACAGCATAAATAATATTTTTTCGCCATTTTCCTGTACGCTCAGCAACGTCGAACGGTCACTAGTCAGGAGCGCTTCGAGCGCTACGGGCGCGATTGGAACCTGAAAAAACCGGGAGTCACGCGATCGACAGCCAATCGGCTATCTCACTTGTCAGTATTTTTGTTGACCAGGCTGTCGCGATCCATGCTACGAATGTAGAGGTAGGGATGGTGTGCGGGAGTAAGCGCGCAGCGCTTGCCGGCCCCCGGACGGTGCGAACCTGCAGGCAACGCGTGAGCTACGAGGGTGGGTAGGAGCCCCTCGCAGGATATCTAGAAGCACTGAAATGTCCTAAGGCCCAGTGAATCGTCCTGTGAGGGACCGAAGACGAAAGTGGGCGGGTGCGATGAGAAGGGGAGGGTCTAAAAGCACGGGCCAGGCGAGAAGAAAGAAGAGATAACTTGATACTAAAGCATGATCACACAGAATGGTAGGAGCAAGTCGTACGCCAACAGAGGGGGTCACGTGCTGCCTGCTCGGACTAGGTTCCACATAAGGTTACAAAGAGTCGCAATATACGTCACTATAGTCACGCTTATGATGTCATTCACTGCGCATATCATCATCCAGCTACTACACTTTCCTAATACGTGTGGCCCCTCTGCGACCGTATATAAAGCAGGGAGGTTCAACGTTACCCATCACTCGCATCTTCTCCCCAATTTTCATCACTTCCTTGACATCTATCATGACCAACCCATCCAGCAACGACCCTAGGTGAGTGCCATGCAGCCGGCTTAGATTGTGTAGGAGGCTGACGGATGTTGTAGCAAAACTATGGGCCAGTTCCACTCCATGAAGGGGTCCGCCGTCGAGAACGTATGTTTCCGCCGTTTACTCACCCGACACGGTTTGACGCTTTTTTAGATTGGCGACATGGCGGGCTCGCAGTCCTGGTCCCAGTCGGGCAAGGAGGAACACGCTCGCGGCGAAGCGGAGTACAAGACCGCCCAAGCCAAGGGCTATACAGAAGGCGTCTCCGACAGGATGGGCGGCTATAAGGACTCGGTCGTTGGTGCCGCCAAGGGCGACAAGTCTCAGCAAGCCGCCGGTAAGTACTTGAGTGTCAAAGACATCCTTTTTTGACCCAGTTACCGATGCAAATCTAGGGAACGCGAGAAATGAGAAAGGCCAGACCCAACAGGATCTCAACCGACCTTGAATGTTTGCTGGTGTATCTGTATTTTAGGACTTTTGTAATAATTTTTGATACGTAGGCGTAATCGAGAAAGCTGGTGTGGTTTGAATCATTCTCGGGTGGTATTACAACTGGCAGATGATCTGACATACACTTCTGCTTTCGACATCTACGCCCAGTTCTGCGGATTCTTCAAGACTTTAATAATTCGTTCCTCTTCGCTTCCCTCCAGTGTGCCAAGTTCCGACATATATTCCCACCTCGCCGTCTCTGGTAAGCTCATCAAGATGCTCTCGATCCTCGCCGAAGGCGTCTTTAAACCGAACTTGGTGCCCCTGTCGCACACCAAATTAAACTCCACGTATCTCCCTCTGCGCAGCAGCTGCCATCGACGATGATGATCTGTTGGAACATCGCGTTTCTTCTGCAAAAGGGGAATATATGACGGAATGAAGGCGTTGCCAAGACGCGAGATGAACTCGAAAATCTCCTCTGGTTCTCTTGGTCTTTTGAGATCCTCCGAGATGCGTGCATGCTTCTCCTTGCAGAGATCGTCAAAGAACAGCCCGCCAACTCCGCGAGTTTCCTGGCGGTGAGGAAGGTAAAAGTATTCGTCGCACCACTTTTTGAATGTGGAATATAGTTCGTCATTTTGACATGCGTCCTTCAAGGTTGTGTGAAAGTGCCTCGCGTCGTCCTCATCAAGATATGATGGGGTTAGATCGGATCCTCCACCGAACCACCATGCGACGACGTTTCCCGCCTGCCCTCCTTCGCCTGCCTTTTCGGTGATCTCAAAGTAGCGATAGTTGGCATGTACGGTGGGGTCGAATGGGCTGCGTGGATGGATGACGAGACTGATTCCAGCGGCAAAGAAGGGGAGACTGGTCTTTTCGTCGTAGGGAATAGAAGAGTGATCGGCGCGCATCTCCTTGATGGCGGCGGGAGGGAGGATGCCGTGTACGACGGACACGTTCACGCCCGCTTTCTCGAGCTTGGTCTGCTGAGCCGAGGCCGTCTGACCAGGCTCGGGTGCGCAGGCAAAGACGCAGGACATGCCTCTGCCGCCAGACGCCCTCGTCCACGCGTCACGCTTGAACTTGGGGGCGTTTGGGTCGAACTCTTCAAGCGCGGTGACGATGTCGTTTTGGAGGGCGTCTATGAAGACTTCTACCTTTTCGCGCATCGTCGTCGTCGTCGTCGTCATGGCTGATCGATAATGACACATGTCACGTGTCCTTGGCAATGAGCAACCTCCTCTAGACAAAGACAAGTCTATCGTCCGCTACATCACATCCCTAAACTCGACCGCTTTCAAAGTATCTTATCGCCATGGATGCCCGTCTTCGGCGATTGAACAAGGAAATAGCTGGTCAGTGATGGCGGACGGCGGGAGCTGCAGTTGCTGACGACACATTTGCCCAGATTGCAAGAACGATAAATCCTCTAGCATCAACATTGACCTCGTCGATAACTCGCCCTTTCACCTTAAAGGATCCTTTCCCGGCCCAAAAGACACGCCATATGAGGGCGGGATGTTCGAGGTGGTGAGTCGGGAGCTTGCCGATGTACATCGTGGATGACCCTTGGGCATCTTCCAACAGGACATCGTAATCCCGGAATCGTATCCGTTCCAACCAGTCAAGATGAAGTTCATCACCAAGGTGTATCACCCAAACGTCTCCTCGGCCTCTGGCGCCATCTGTCTCGACATCCTCAAGGACGCCTGGTCTCCCGTCCTCACGCTCAAGTCCACGCTGATATCGCTTCAGTCCCTCTTGTGTTCTCCTGAGCCGAACGATCCACAAGATGCTGAAGTCGCTAAGCACTACACGACGAGCAAGCGTAGTTTTGAAGACACGGCGAGGTATTGGACTCAGGTCTACGCAGGGGGCTCTTCTTCGCGTGGAAAGGCCCCTGCGCGCGAGCCGCAAAAAGACGAAATTGCGATCGCGGGCCTCGAGAAGGCACATGTAGACCAATTCGAAGGGCTTGGGTTCGAGCGATCGAAAGTTGTGCGTATCTAGTTTAGCCAAGCGAACCTTTATCGTTTATCCGTTGCTTACTCATGACCTCGTCTCCACGGAGTAGATCGATGTTCTCCGGAGATTGAATTACCGAGGAGCAAACGTAGCCAACATATCGGAAGATAAAGTCGTGGAAGAACTGTTGAAATGACACCGATTTCAGCATACCCTGCGAATGTCATTGTGAATCCGCTATCAATGTATCCCTGCAGGTTATGACACTGTATCTACACTTCCTCAGGACTCCCCACGCTTGGATCACCCCTATCGCCCGTATACGTGCACGTCCCTGAGTCTGAGTGCCTAGCACTCGCTTCTCGGGATCCTTGTGCATTCCTCATGCCGACGGGAATGATCCCACCACAGGGCATTTACCCTTGTGTGTGTGACCTAAGGCCGTCATCTAGAAACCCGGATAGGGGTGCATTGAGATATTCTTGACCTTGCCCGTGCTAAACGTTTTCGACGACTGCAGCTCAAATTCGTGTCACAGCCGACGATCGGCGTTTTCAGCACTGAAGTACTGACTGATGAAAGTACGAGGGTAGAACGGGCGGCGCACGCATGCCAAATTGGTAAGCAAGTCAGAATATTCAGAAGTCGAGAAGGCCCCGTGTTGTCGATATCGGTTAACCTTTTCATAGATCTGGAAAATGGAACTGGGCGATGGGTTGCACATGTCGTGAACCATCCACTTTAGGTCTCTCCACGTCGATTAACAGCGACCAGGAAACCTCCACACATAGCAATCAGATTCCCAAAAATAACATTTCAAATGGAAAGGAAACGCGCGAAAAAAGGGTAAGAATACGATATACAACATCGAGTCCGGTATTCAGATCGTGTGGGGGTAGAGGGTGCGAACAACAACTCAAATTATTAAAAACCTTAACTGGTTTCGGATTGACATCAAGTGTGGGGAGGAAGGAGAAAACAAAAAATACATCAATCGTCTGCTGGATAGCTGGCGGGTTAGGGGATTCACTTGCGAGATATAGCTACCGTAGAGCGGACGAACAGGAAGCAAAGAAATATGGCGAAGAATGCCCCGCGTAGTAACATTGACCAGAAAGGCAGGTGGGACACTCGGCCTACTATATTGGCTATGAACCAACTCAATGCATGACAAATTCAACTGAAAATGAATGCAGGTGATTTGGATCATAGAATATAGCAGAGTCAGAGTGACACCAAGAGCCACTTCATAGCCAACCTTAGCTATGGGTTCAAGTGGTAATTGAAGAAGGGCAGGAGGGGGTAGGGGAGTTTGAATTGCGAGAGAAAATAGGTTGGAGGGTTTTTGATGACTTTGACCCGTTGTGACGACGGCCGCTTTTATACGCTGTACGTGCCCCGTTACATCGACTTTTTTTTCCTTTTTAATTGTTTATTGCGATCACTGCCTGCTTTGTGGACGCGTGTCTGCTCCTCCAACCGCATCGGCTCTTTTTGGGGTTTTTTTTCTGTCATCATGTCATTAAATTGACATCACAGGGATCCCCAACTCAGCCCATTCCGCCATCATACTTATCAACGGATAAAATCATTTGCAACTGATCGGGCATCCGTAGGGCATGTCGTGAAAAGAAGTCCGGACATTTCGAGACCGGCCTATATGAACGGCAAACATCGACATTGCGTTCAAGATTGGCTATCGTGGCACGGATTGATCAAAGTCCGACAACGCTCGACCTGCCATCCTGTGGTTGAGAAGCACACCTGGTGGGTCCCTTGCGTGCTGTTCCGCGGTTCCTTGGGTAAAAAGGGTTTTTCTGCAACACGCTCACAAAGATAGGGATGTCAGGGACTGAGGGAATCAAGACTCGTGGAGCCCCGCTTTACGCCAGTACCGCTTTTGTCAAACGTGACAGCATCCCGAGCGATGAGGTGTCATCTTTGTTGTTGGGTCTGTGCGCTGCTTCAATAGTGCGGGTATCGTTATTGAATGTGTCAGCCTTCTCACCTCGCCCAAGCACGCTCGAATTGGCCAACGGAACACTCACTGCCCAGCTATAGCGCATTGGCGTCGAGAGACAGAGCCTGTCCATGTGAAACATCATTGGTAAGCACCCACACACGCTGGCGACGAAATGGAAGGCTGTCTGATGGATTCATTGTGAATTCAGGCAGTGTTGCGGGGGCGTTCATAAAATGAAAAACAAAAGTGCCACACAGGTGAAATTTCGGGTTTCTTGGCGCCGAGTTTAACACCCTACTACTTTCATGCTGCAAGTGTGGAGCAAACCACAGAAAGCTCCGGAGCAAGGTGTTCTCTCCGTCGCGAATAATGAGTCATAACACGTTCGAGGGTCCCAAAACATGTTGGAATCTTCAGCGCATGCGGTGATAGGTCACCTCAGGTGGAGCGACCCTAATATTCTTGGAGTGACAAATAACCGAAGAAAAAATTGTCGCTATCCACGACACTGCGAGGGAGTTGTCCAGCAAAGGTCGATGATCAGCAATGTTATGCAGAATTTTCTACTTTGGGTACAGGGTAGTGGTATTGTATGCGACTGACGAACGTGAACGACCTGTGTTTTCGCAGTCAGCTGACAGCACAGAAACATGCACATATGAAGACACTCACTGACGCAAGGTCAAAGCAGTGTTCCAGGCTGTGTTTCCAGCAGCCCTTCTGTCTCGCTGTCTGCCAGAACCATCTTCATGCGCGAGAATTCCACCGCGCCCCTGGTAAAAGAGTAACCAATGGGGGCGAGACCACGCTTCTCGTACCACGGAGTGCTGGCCCGGGCGTCGCACCAGAGGATGGTTGTGCCTTTGCTCGCGCAATACGACGCCACGTAGCGCAGTAGGCTCGTTCCAATACCTTGACCCTGGAACTCTGGGTGGCAGGCAAACTTCCTAAACTGTGCAGAAGTCTCGTGATCGCCACTTGCTGTGGCTTCACTGCCAGCATCACGAGCCCCGATGGCGGACGATGGAATATCGGAGTCGCTGAAAAAGACAGAGATAACGGCAATAGCCTTGTCCTGACTGGGTACAAAAGCACCGAAATGGTAACCAGAGTTATCATCGGCCAGACGCACGTAAATTGAATCAAGTGGCTTGTCTGGCCACAAAACCAACTGACGCAGTTCCGCAGTCTGGTCCGCCGTGATCTGTCTGATGGGCCATGGAGATGGCTCTGAAAAGAGAACAACGTGAATTGGTCCCTCATCTCGTAGCCAGCTATCGAAGCAGACACTTACGGTCTGTGGTCGTGGGTCTAATAGCGAAGTTCGCTTCGCCAACCAGAGACTCCGACATGTCTGTGAATAATGATAGATAAGGTTTCCCATAAACACCCGTGCGGGGTCAAAATCTTTGAACTGGTTCCGATTGCCTAACAGGGCAATTTCAAGCTTTTTATTTCGAACTCCATCCAAACTCGTTGCAAACCACCTGGATCGTGGAGCAGCAAAAATGGCTACACGTGTCGGCGAACGCGTTGGTAACCCGTCTGATCCGCTACTTTGGCAGCCCGCCCTGATTGGTAGTATGATGGGTCATCAATCCCTATATCGACCGAGCATTACGTGGAATCATTCCATTGTCTGTGTCGGCCTAGACCCTGATGGTAAGAGTCTTTGCATCTACTTACTACTTACCCGCGCCATTTCACCTCGATCACTCATTTACGTGTCGACTAAACCTCTTCAGGCTCCTATTTCTGGCCCCAACCCGTTGCCTTTGCGAGTTTGGACTGCCACCAAATCCAGTACCAGGTATCATTCGATCAGATTGATCCGTAGTAATTGATATGAAAAATCGCTTCAACCAGCCTACATCAAACGGAACGATGTGGCACAAAGTACATAACTCGGGCTCCACGCACTTGGTCCCATTGGCTTTCCATCGATCAAATACTCGCCCCCAACAAAAGAAGGAAAATAAAAAAAATAATTGATTAAACTCAAATTCAAAAATCTCTCTAACCAGTTTCATTCAGATGCTTGTCGGCCCCTAGACTCGGAGAACGACGAATGTGCTCGAGAGAGGTAGGTTTCCCGTTCCGATCTATATCGAGATTTGGGGGGTCTTCTTTCGTTTCCGAGCGACGACGACACGGTTCTCGTCCCAATGCTTCAATGCGACTGTGGCAAAACGTTAATAAAATGACCCTTTATGGAGTTCGGACGTTAAAAGACACAGAAAAACGGACTCGCCGGAACGTTCACCTCATGCAGTTCTTTTTCTTTTGTTCGATCCTGCTTCATTTCTCCGCAATGTGCGCTGGCTCGCAGCGCTAGCAGAATGAAAGGAATGACGTAGTGAGTGTTTCAAATACGGCGCCACTAAGCCTTTCCCCCTCGGAGTCTCTTATCGTCTCCATCCTAACTCTCCGCAACCTTATCTTTATCGATGTCCATTCGGACATAGTAGTTTTCCCCTGTTCCTGTCTTTGATGCATGCAGGCAATATTCCCGTGTTCACCATAACGAGTTAATTTGTGAAGATGCCATCTAATATAGTTGTCGTGCGACGTAACGTTGCGTTCCAGTGGAAAAGGAAGAAAAACAAAAAAGCCAGGTGTCTTGCCCTTCTATGGAATCATACTGCGTTTGCGGGGTCCTCCGAAACAGTCTGCCGTCTCAACTCCCCCTGAGCCTCTTCTGCTTTCTCCTTGTGAGTCTCCTCATCGAGCTGAGTCTCAGTTGGGGTCGGGGTCACCGTCTTTGAGTCGTCGTCTCCTTGTTCGCCCTGTTGTTCTCTCTTCCGCGCTTCCACCACGCTCTTGCGTGCCTCGAGCCCGCCCGCATATCCAAACCAGTGGTAACGCGGGCAATGCGGCCCGCGCAGCAGGAGTACCCCGAGCTGAAACACGTACAACGCGAACAGCAACCAAGAACAGGCTCGCCAACCGTACTGCAGAAACACGCGCGTGCCGACGAGGGTGCCCATGACTTGGCCAATAAACAGCTACGTGATCATCGTCGGATCTGTCCCATTATCTCTAATGCAGAACGTGACTCACCGACAAGATGAGAATGGCGTTCAAACGCGCTCGTGCGGTGGTCGATATACTAATACAAATAAACCGGCGTCAGCCATCGCACATGGGGAAATATAAGAGACACACTTGAACACGGCCGTCGACAGCGACACTTGTTGCATCTGACGAGCGGCGTCCAGCCCAAAGCAAGCAATGACGACCGCCGCAACATTGATCCCACCTCCGATGGTTTGAACAGACTGAAAGACAAGTAGGATTATAGTCGCCACCAACGTGGCGTACCACGGCACGAGTTTATCGATCAGATGACCCGATAGAGGGCCGGTAAGAACTCCGAACATGCCAACAAGTCCGAAAAGGCCGATGTCGAGTCTAAAGACAAATTTAAATTACGTGAGACGGTTTACAAGCATGAGTCTGACAAACCACGACTCACGTCGAATAGTAATAAGGCTTTCCACCCAGCAAGAAGGTTAGCGTGACCCAGAAACTGGTGAAGCACGCGCTGGAGGCGATGTTAATCAACGCCGTCTGTATGACCAGCGGTTCAGTGACGGCGTATTTGGCCATTGTGTACAGGATCTTGAAGTAAGTGAGGTCGCTGTTTCTTGCAGGGTAATCTGGCAGGACAAAGTAAGCACCGATAAGAACGATGCACTGAATTCCAATGGCCATGTAATAAACGATTCGCCAGGTATTGAAGTTGCCGATGACACCAGCGAGCACACGGGCGATCAAGATGCCCAGCATCAGGCCAGAAAGGACAACAGATAGTGCGGATGCTCGGCGTTCAGGCGTGGCTAGATCGGCTGCCAGAGGCATGAGGATCTGTGGTGTGACACTAGCAACACCTATCAAGAAGCACAATGCTTCAAAGACACGGAAGCTGGGTGTGATGCTCAGCCCAATGGTGAGGCAGGTTGACGTCAAGACCAGCGCCATGGTCAGTTGTCGTCTTCGGACGAGATCGCCCAAGGGGGATATCAGAACAAGACCTGTCGCATATCTAACCACTATCAGCGCTGATTCCTGTGTTAACAGTGAGTACGATTTACCCTGCCTGTATCAACGTTGGTATCCTATAACATGTCATTAAACTTCAGCGAACGTCTCTCGCAAAAAAGGAGCACCCACACTGATATTTCGTCATAGCTGACATCAAACGATTTTGAGAATTCAACTACATAGGAATGGTGAGAAACGTCAACAAAGAAACGATTAGTGACCATACTCAACAAGGGTTGACAATAGTACAAATTAGCGACGACTTAGAGTAGGAGATTAGCAAAGACGAAAGACGGGAGAAGCACCAGCTTGACAACGCACCGAATGTAGAAGCAAAACCGAACGAGGCATTCAACAAAAGGCCGAAATGAAAAGGTTTATCAGGATCGTATTGTAGCCGCTTCGGAATGGGAAGAAATCCAAAATCGGTGGAGGCCATAGTGGCTCGGTCTGCTTCACTTTTGACACACCGAGCACGGTGGCGGATGCTCAAAAAAGAGGGTCCTGGAATCTGTCCATGGCGGGGAAGGAGAAGCGTATATATAGTACAGCGGAGGAGCCATCCGGGGAATCTGATTTTGTCAGCGACTTACTAGGGTGTGAATGCACCTGACACGATATCTACTTCTTGGTAATTCGATATCCACATTGTTTGCCCCGTGTTACTTACGGATTCGCCGTTGTATTGGCTTCTTAGCATGGTGGATTTGTAAACGTGTGGAGCGTTGTACGTCTTCTGATAAGTTGTGGGCTGTAACGCGACAATCGCCTTGCAAGGTTGCTTCCCCTTGACGCAATTTTGTTCACCCGAGTTTCCATACCGGGCCTAACTTTTTCCGGTTCGGGCAGCCTTGGTGTGATCACACGTGAGCCATTGTCGGCCGAGAATTTTTCTAATAGGAAAGCAAACTGAGGTGAGTCGTGTACGTGAGCTCAAGATGACAACACCCAGGACAATGCAGTTTCAAGGCGTGCCTGTAGACTGTTTGTCTTGTGTTGAGTCCCTGATTCGATAACTCATCAGATGTTGTCTACTAGATGTCGGACAGTGACGACATTTCCAAAAGAAGAAATGGTTAAGGCAACGGATGCCCGTCCAAGCAAAAGCACAACCAAAGTAACGCTACTATTGTTCCAAACGAAAATGTCAACATCTAACCAGGGACGCTCAGTATAAGAATGACACAAATGGAAAGCGAGACCACAAGCACCCAAAATGCGTCCTCACGTCCTCCTATCTGATTCAAATCGCGACATTATATAGGATCGCTCTCCTTTGGCTCCGCCCCATCAGCACAGGCGAATCCGCCTTCATAACCAAACCACGTGAATCGCTTGCAGTTCGGCCCCCGGAGGCAGAGCGCAAATAGTTGCCACCCATAAAATGCCATCGACAGCGCGGAAGCGGCACGCCATCCATACGTTAAGAAGACTTCGGAGCCCGCAGACGTCCCCATCGCTTGTCCTACAGAAAGCTGGACAATAAACACATGTGTAGAAAATGAACGGAGATGAAAGAATCTCGTCTGAAGAACACGCACCGAAAGCGTCAAGATAGCGTTTAATCGAGATCGTGCAGATTCAGAGATCCTACAGGTGATCATAGATTAGGTAGCGCCGTGAGAGCGTCCCGTGGTAGAAACTTACCCAAAGACGACGGTTTGCAGGGACACGGTCTGAGATTGACGGAATGTGCCAAGTCCGATGCAAAAAATGACAACGACGTAGATGTTGGCATCCGCGACTGCAGTTGCGATGCCTTGAAGAGCAAGAAGGCAAAAGGTTGCTACGCACAATGACAACCAAGGACCAAGTCGATTGTTGAACGGCCCTAACAGAGACCCAGCAAGCACACCCACGACTCCAAAAAGACCAAATAAGCCGATATACAACCTATTAGCCCCATATCAGCCAATACACAGAATTTATTTAGAGTGCTTACGTCGACATATCATAGGGTGGTCCCCCCAAAAGGAAAGTTAAAGTCACCCAGAAACTGGACCAACACGCAACGGATGCGACATGAATGAAAACCGCCTGTATGAGTCGAGGTTCGGTGATAAGGTATTTCATCGTCGTATAAAGGATGTCGAGATAAGTGAGATCAGGGTTTTTGTGTGGGTGATCAGGTATGAACAGGTATGCTCCACACAAGACAATAACTTGGAACCCAATGGATACGTAGTACACCATGCGCCATTCGAAGAAGTTCGCGATGACCCCAGCCACCACACGAGCTAGTAATATTCCAAGCATGATGCCGGATTGCATCACTGACACGGCACTTCCACGCTGTTTTGAAGAAGCTAAGTCTGCGGCAAAGGGCACGAGGATTTGTGGGGTCACGTTGAACATTCCAAGAAGGAATGCGAATGTTTGAAAAACAATTAGGCTTTTTGACACAGCCAAACCAACTGAGAGACACATTGTGATGAAGACGAGTGCCAGAATCAATTGACGTCGCCGAAAAAGGTCCCCCAAGGGAGATATAAGAAATAATCCAATACAATACCTGTTCCCCAGATATGTTCAGTCTTTGATGTAGAGTGAGAAGTCACACACCCGACTTGGTACAAGGTAGGGATTCTAAATTAAAGAGAACTCAGAGAAGGACATGATACATGAAAATCACTTACAGCGATACATTTTTGAACGTTGTTTTAAAATCAATTGACATCTGAACTACGGACCAGCATGAGGAATCCAAGATGCAGAAGTAAGGAAAACGAACTCAGGAGCGGTTGACAATAGTAGAGGTTCGCCACGGCTTCTGCATGTCAAAAAGCGCACTCCTAATTGTGTACAAATTACTGACTCAATGCGCATCCCGACCCAAACACGATCTTGGACCACGGCCCAAAATAGAACGGATGGGCGGCAGAACACCTAAGTCGTTCAGGGACGACAAGGAACCCAAAATCCTTGTGTAATTTGTGGGACTTTTCGGATGTAGAAAAGGACTGTCGCACGTCCATCCTATAACTGCAAGTAAGAGAATAAGAAGCAAGAACAGCCACCGGTCAGTCAACAGGATAAGGTATATGGCCACAAATGTCCCAATTATTGCAACATGTATGAAAAAACTAACCTGCACTCAGGGTTTAGGAATATGGTCCCCCGGAGTTGGCAGCAACTCTTGGCTCTTGCCGACGCTCAGGAAAACCGGGGAGTGTACGGGAAGGCAATAAAGGATGGACAGTGTAGGATGAATGAGAGTCAGGTCTGGAAAAGTCTTCAACAAAGGCTGTGGCCATCCAAGAAATACCGTACTGTCACAAAATCTTGCACCAGGTACTTGATCGAGAAGGGCAGGACGGCGACACAACTTTATTGTCATATGTCAGCCCTGAGCGCGTGCATGGCATACATGACGAGTCTGGTGCGCCGCCGTGCCGTGGATTTGGAAATGGGCATGCAGCTAAACCGATCCCTTTCGAATGGTGTACATTGAATAATATGAGGTTCGGGCAATCCGCACTTGACAGTCTGAAGCTTTGATGTTGGCCTAACGTTCAAAAAGGGTCGGCAAGTTGGTAGTAGGAGCCGAACAAGTATTTGCGTTTGCTTGTCAGGCACATTCGTTCCGTTTCATCCTCTGCACTGGCACAAGGCTCAAGCTGACTACATTACACTGAGTTATCTATTTTGTCCGCTCTCAAGTGCTGCCATCCTTTTCCAAGTTCAGAATATCTTCGGAAACGATTGTGGGCTATCCTGACTTGCCTCTGCGACCTGCCAGTGACGTCAACCACCGTGACAGACTCGCCGCGTTCACCTGCGGACATGAAGTGACACCATGATGACATCGTCTCGGCTCGTTACGAAGGCTACTGTGATGCGAAACGGTTCGACTCCAACCTACTTCGGGGATGGTCGTCAGGATATGGCCTGCCATCGACGGAGATAATTCCATTGAGTGGTATTGAAGTCTCCGATACTTCTGTCTGGAATTATCACTCTGTTGGTCTATAAAATACCAAATCATGCTCGCAAGTGTCAGGGACTCGTTTTCGAACCTTGGAACACATGTCCAAGTGCGCTACTCCATTAAATGTACTCGGCTGACTTGCCTAGGTTTCGTCTTACATGGGTTCTGTCACCCGATGGACCTACGTAAACTTCGCGCGTTGGTCGTCGTACACGTGAGGCGAGTGTTGTTATTTCTACACGTTTCGATGTTTGGCATGATACATTGACTTGGGCTGCTGTGCAGTCTGCGAAAACAGCGTTGTAATAATCACCCGCGTCTCGCCCCATCCACTTTAGCGTGTCCAGAACCCTGCGCATGGATGCAGAAGCATTGTATATAGACTCCAATGTCCTCGCTGAACCCTACTTCTTGGACGGCACGGTTAACACGAGGTGAATAATTGCCCAAGTCTTTCAGTCTGAAGGCGATGCATGACCTGTGACCCAGGTACAAACAGATTTACGCTTCTTCCAAGCGCGCAGCGCGCTCGATATGCGATTGGACGAACCTCAAAGTCGAACGCTAGAATTTGCGCAGGGTGCGTTCAATGGTCCAGGAAGACGCCGAGTCAAGGCGGGTGTGCCAAGACAGACGCATATGATCTCCCTGGGGTACTTAATGGCGCTCCCAAACCCACTCCATTGTAACTCCAACCTCACTGTCTCTTCTAAACTAAACGCTTTCCAGATACGACGGTAGCTTACGACAACACAACCTTCCTGAATCATATGTATTTATCACGCTCATATGTTAGTTTTGCCGGAATTGCGTCTCAAAAGGTATTTCCATGGAATATTAGCGGAACCACAGATCATCTACCCAATTCCGAGTGCGTCACATTGGTCCCTATTGCTAATGATAACTAGAATTCGCTCCGACTTTACGCATGCTAGTGAAAGAGTAGAAGGCAATTTCGTGAAAGCCGGCACCAACGTGGGTTCACTCGTACTTATTCCCGTTGCGAAACGAAGAGCCACACGACGTGGAATGAAACTCAGTCCCATTCCGCTCATACATATTGGGTTGTCTAACGCACACCATCAACCAACATTCTAACTCAACGTGACATGAGCGACACCAGTCAAAATCGTTACACCAATCATCTTCTACATTTTCCACGTCCAGGGGATATCTTTCAAACCCGCATTTCTCCCAGACAATATGCTTTCCCCAATGCCAAGCGCTTCTAGTTTCTGGCTCCCCCCGGACAGCCGCTCAAACGACACTCGCCAGCATTGTCATTGCGGTTCATGCCTTCATGCCATCGCCCCCACCCACCATACACGACGAAGCGCTCTCAGCGGCAGTGCCTTTCCGGTATGGCCCCCCTGAGTCACGGCACCCATATCCGCCTTCGCACCCGAACCAGACGAACCGTCCGCAGTTGGGCCCACGCATAAGCAACACGACCAGCTGCAAGGCGTATAGGCAGACAGAGAATGCGGCGGCGGCACGCCAGCCATATTGCAAGAAAACGTGCGATCCGACGGAAGATCCAATGAACTGACCCATAAAGAGCTATCCGAGACGACATGTGCAAACGGACAGGATAGCGTAGTCACACGATGGCGTCAACGTGAGTTTCGAAAACATCAAATGAGAGAACCAAGGACACGTACCGACACGGTGAGAATCGCATTCAAGCGCGAGCGTGCGTCTTCCGAAATGCTATGCACCAACGTTGTTACTCGTGGGCAACACTGCTGCACCACCACATTCGGCTCACCTAAATACGATTGTTTGCAGCGACACCGTCTGGGTCTGTCGAAACACGTCGATCCCAAAGCACACGACGATGACTACGGCGATATTGACGCCCCCCGCGGCCATTTCCAGAATTTGCAGAACCAATAAGCAGAGCGTTGCGACCAGAATGGAGAGCCAAGCGCCGAACCGGTCTATGAAGCGACCAGCCAGCAATCCAGATAAGATACCCAAGATCCCGATTAACCCGAATAGACCTATATACAGCCTGGACGTGTAACACGATCACATCAGAGCCCCGAGATACACCTCGAAGTACAGAAGCGCAGAACGGGGTGTACGTACGTTGAGAAATGATATGGTTCATCCCCCAACAAAAACGTGAGCGTTACCCAAAAATTAGACCAACACGCCACCGAGGCCATATTGATCAGCGATGCCTGCACGAGTCTAGGTTCCGTGAGGGGATACATGAGCATGGAGTGCAATAATTCCGCGTAGGAGAGGTTGGGATTTTTTGGAGGGTAATCTGGTACGAGGAGATAAGCGCCACAGAGGACAATGACCTGCACCCCAGTGGCCATGTAGAACACTGCGCGCCAAGTGGTAAAGTAGCCAATGATACCAGCGAGGACGCGTGCGAGGAGGATGCCGAGCATGAGCCCGGATTGGAGAGTCGCTACGACATATGCACGAGATTTCGGTGCAGCGAGGTCCGCCGCCAAGGGGATGAGGATCTGAGGTGTAACGTTGAACACACCAATGAGGATAGCGAACGTACGGAAGACTGCGAGACTACGTGACAATGCTAAGCCTACCGAAAGGCAGGTCGTGACACAGACGAGGAGAATAATTAACTGACGACGTCGAACAAGGTCGCCGAGAGGAGATATAAAGAATAGCCCAAGACAATAACTGACATTTTACAAGCCGCATGAGCTGTGGCTTTATCGGGATGTTGGGAACGCACCCAACTTGATACATGGCAGGTATCCTGAAAATCAGTCAGTCTGTAGTACTGAAAGTAACATCATGGAGACTTGCCATGATACTGTTAGATACGTTTGGTGAAATGATCCGGCGAGTTCGACTGGAAAGGCCCAGCCGGTAAGCTGTTTGAGTAGAAAAAAGGAGACTGATCTTACTTAGCAAAGGCTGGCAGTAATAGAGATTGGCCCCCGCTTTCCTAAGTTAATACCGTCTCGATAACGGCATAGGTACATACTCACAGAATGTACACATTAGACTGAGGCCGACTAGGGTCCACCGCCCGAGACCTGGTTGTCGACCAGAGTCGTGGCGCAACCACCTAGGGATGACCAAGACCCCAAAATCTTTGTGAGGGCGGCTGACTGATCCAGGGTGGAGATTCAGAGCAGTGCTCGATGTCACTTGGTCCAAATCCACCACAGTCGACGTCGACGGTGACCAATAATTAAGGACAGTCGAACTTGAATTCGCCATTGAGCATAACGAAACTACACGACACCCTTGGCTTGCCGAAACTATCAAAGGAAGGAATGGGGGGGAAAAGGGAAAGACTTTAGCTGGAGTACGGAAGGAGTGGGGAGGAGAGCGATCGAAAATTGCAGCATGCCGGTAAGAAGATTTATGACCTCGGACCTCAGGGACACCTTCACAGGTACGATAAAGCGGGTGACATGCCGTCGGATCTTGACGCTTTGCAGCTCCCCGCGAACCTTTTCAAGTAACGGCAGTGGAACCGAATAAGGACCGACGACGTTCTGCTCATGCCACTACGCCTTGTCAGAAATCAGAGCTTTGAACCGGGAGATTGCCTTGTTGACTTTGCCGATTCGAAAGGTGTGGTATCTAGCAATTTCAAGTTCCAAGTTCTGAGCATAACAATACAACTAAATAAGGTCAATACATATCACCACGTTGAACGCTCCGAGGCATTCGCCCACGGAATTTCATACACGCAACCACTTTGGTGGCTACGGAAATCATAGTGTTCTCCTCAGGACCAGGTTGGCAGGTATCTTATCCAGAGCTGAACATTGAATTGATTCTGTCCATCATCCAAGGGAGAAAAAAATTCTCCAAGACGTAAGCTTCATTGAGCGGCGAACCTGGCGGCGTTAACGTGTCGATATCATTGAACTTACGGCGGAACCTGTATGTAGCTGGGCGTCCCGCCGCTAGTGCGGTACGTCATTGGCTGAATTGATTAAATACGGCGTATGTTCATCATGCAGCCTATTCACTTCAGCCGTGGCCCATCATGATAGATGTGAGTTTGCATTTTCATAGGCTCATGCGTAGCCAACGCTGAAAACACTGACGGTCATTGTTCAAACGTTCACAGCCAGCTATTTATTCGACAGAAAAACAAACGGGCGTCTTCTTCGGGGCTTGTCGGCGCGAGAAGTCGATGCGTCAATTTCACCAAAACAAGGTTCACGATTGCTTCGCAGCCTTGAATAAATATAAACGTTCTCGATCTCTCTCATCGCTGTAAGGCGGAATCGATTGACTCTTAATCCCAAACGCATAGTCCCATCGGTCGAATCGGGTCGACGCCGCCTGGGCCTTCCCTATCCATGGTGCAACACCGTTTCGAGTCCTTTTTTGTCGTTCTAAAATTTCTCGTGTGCGATAGGCAACAGATCACCCGTCCAAGAGAAACTAGATCTGTCCGTGGCCTATAGTATCAAATGTCAAATAGATCTGGGCTGGTCAAGACCAGACCTCTGTCCGTTCTCCATCAAGAGTCTATACTCCCGGAACTTCGGTTGCATTCAGGTACATATATGATCGTGATCGGATTCGCGTTTTTTATGCTCGTTTCTTCTGTTTTGATGAATATGTTTAATGGGCCCCTCCAGAGTCCAGGCTGTTTCATAGGAAATCAGGAGTAGATATGACCCCTAAACCGACCTTTTTTTCTAAAGAAAAAATCGAGAGCAGTCCAATTTTAGTAACCCGCTAGACGTTCCCGATCCCAGAGTCAAGTCCGGCACAAAAGTTTTTCTCGGCGCAGCCTAATCGTCGTTATCGCGTCGTGTTCTTATCAATAACGACATGCCGACGTGTCGGACCGCACATATTATACTGTTTAGGTTCTATTCTCAGTTCTCTCCATTGAGAACCTAGCGCAAAAATGATGCCGACGTGTCGGACCGCGCACATTATGCTGGTCAGGTTCTAAGTGACCGCAGCAGGGGTGAAAGACGGATCCAATAGGGCCTTTTAACCGAGCCGCAGTGCAGAGTCGCCCTGGCGCATCTACCCAGCCTGGGCTAGCTGCCGCGATGGTTCTGGGTTGCTGTCGTTTGATACTTGACTTCCAAGAGCGTTGGCAGAAACGATCATTTAGTGATTGCCGTCAGCCAATAATACGACTTCAACACGTTTGAGCAACCGTCTATAATCTACACATTATACATGTTACTCAGTTCCCGCTGCCCTGCGCCCAGCGTCACGAAACGTCTCGAGCGCCCGCCACGCCGCCCCCGAGGCGATGCTCTCCCTCGCCAACCTCACCCCGTCCTTGTAGTCCACCGCAACACCTGCAACGACCAACAGCGCCGCCGCATTCAACAACACGAACTCGAGCACAGGCACCAACGTATCGCTCTCCTCCCCGCCCAACAACCGCCTCAGCGTCTCCGCATTCTCCGCCGGCCGCCCGCCCGACACAGCGGTCAGCGCGTGCGTCCCGAGCCCAAATTGCGCGGGATGCAACACCGTCTCCTCAATCGCCTCGTCGGCGAGAACCCACGCGTGCGTCTCCCCCGCACAGCTGATCTCGTCGAGGCTCTCGGCGCCGCACACGACGAGCGCGCGTACGACTCCAGATGCCCGCAGTGTCTCTGCAAACGGGCGCCCGAGCGCACGGTCTGCAACGCCGATGACCATACCACGCGGCCGCGCGGGGTTGATGAGCGGCCCGAGGACGTTGAAGAGCGTCCGGAAGGGGAGCTGTTTGCGGAACGGCGCGAGCACGGCGAGCGAAGGGTGGTAGTGCGGTGCGAGGACGAACGTGAAGGGGGCACGGGGAAGCAAAGGGGTCGTCGGAGGAACGAAGACGCAGCCGAGGGACTCGAGGAGGTCCGCGGAGCCTGACGAGGACGTGGAGGCGCGGCTACCGTGCTGCGCGAGGGTGAGCGTGAGCGAACGGCGGGGTCGGTGCGTACCTTGATGACGCGCGCGCCGGCACCGGCTGCGACGATCGCGGCGGTCGTGCTGACGTTGAACGTGTTGTGTCCGTCGCCACCGGTCCCGACGATGTCGACAACAAAGTCGGTGTCGCCGTTCTTGACGACGGTGGTACGAGCGCGGGCGAGGAGCAGGTCGGCAGCTGCTGTGAGGTGCTCTGGGCGTTGCTCTACGCGGTGGATGTGCATCGCGGCGAGAAATGCGCCGATCTGGACCGGGGGAACGGCATCGGGTGTAAAGAGGAGTTCGAGTGCGCGCTCGAGGTCGGCTGGGAGAAACTGGTCGGGCTTCTTGACGAGCTTGTCGAGGAGGGACTTGAAGGCGTCGGACGTCATGGTGGGGTTTGGCGGGTGCGGGCGTGAACGTGCGAGACAAGATTTATACTGGGCCCACGACGAGCGCGTTTCATCGCAATGCAGGGAACCAAAACGGCTGTTTCACACCCGGCAATTATGCAAACTGTAGATGAGGATGTCCTTGGCCCCCACCGCCACCAACTCGTCCATCACCCGCGCGCTCTCCTTTTTCAACACCATCGCGCTCACGTCCACCCAGTCCGACTCCTCCAACGGGCTGATCGTCGGCCCCCTTCGACCTGGCGTGATCTGGGTCGCACGCGCGAGTACATCGCGTGAGACGTTATACGAACACACGACGTATTTCTCAGCCGCCACGACGCCAGCGATACGGCTGGATATCAGATTGATGAGCGGCGTGCGATCGATTCGGGATGGCGAATTGGACTTGATGAGCACAGCTTCGGTCTGGAGTACAGTCTCGATGCCGTGCAGTCCCGCCGCACGCATGGTTTCGCCCGATTCTGTTAAAGAGGGACAGGTCATCCCAACATTCACATCTATAAAGGTACGTACCCACGAGATCCACTGGAAAACTGGTTAGCCCCTCTACGAATCGAATCGACAACGACGCACCGATTCCATCTGCGAGACCCAGTGCACACGCCGCCTCGACGCTCCCACCGACGTACTGAATCCTGGTCCGCTTTTCTCCGACCAACGCCAACCGATCATCGAGCCGTGCGAAATACTCGCCCGCGAGCACCTCGAAGCTCGTCACGATGCGCTTCCCGGAAAGGTCTTCGACCGTCTTGATCTGCCCGCGTTCGGGCACCTGAACTTGGAGTGCGCATTTTCCAAAGCCGAGACTCTGGACTTGAGTGACTTTGTCTTGCATTTTGGACTCGAGGATGACGTCGTGACCGGTGATGCCAAGATCGACATTTCCGTTGCCGACAAAGGAGGGGATGTCGGCGGCGGGGAGGAACACCCTAGGTAAATGGATAAACTAGACAGTCGTGTAGCGATCGGGCAAGGCGCACAGTGCGATGGGGTGGTTCATGACGAGACACACGTCGAGACGGTCCGGTCTGCGGAACTGAATGTCCGCACCTGGTGCATGGACGTCTGATCAACGCATGCGTGGGCCCAGGATCAAGGAAGGGCACGTACCGGCAAGTAACTGCAAGCATCGCTCGTGCAGCCTTCCTGTGTTGCAGGCGATGATCAAAGTGTTTCATAGAGTCACGCTGGGGATACCTTTTTTCGGGATCGCAAAGAGCAATCGCTCATCGAGCGTTTCCGCGTCTGATGGTAGCGTGAGGGCATAGCAGGTGTAAAGAGTGCGAAGAACCCACTCATGGTGGTGGTAGTGGAACAAGGCGAGACGGCGGTGGAGTCATCGGATTCAATTGGCATGTAGCATTTCACTCGAAACATCTCATGGCTACCAATTCTAGCTGACGGTGATCAAAGGCAAGGCTTCGTTTCGGATTTGAATGAGACGTGTAAGATGTCTACATTTCATTCAAACTCCGAAGACGCGCAGGTGCGAATGACGCGGCCCGTCGAAGAACAAGCTCATCATGGACCACATCGACGCACCGACGCAGAGACAGTTCAACCCGTACACACAGAACGGCGGAACGATCCTCGCCATCTCAGGCGCAGACTTTACCGTCATCGCAGGCGACACCAGGCAGAGCGAGGGCTATAGCATCCAGACCCGATATGCACCCAAGGTCTTTCGACTGTACGCCGAACCTCGCACCCTGCACCACCCGTCTGCTCACAATTCCAAACAGGACAGATCGCGCCGTTCTCGCCGTGAACGGGTTCGCGGCAGACGGGAACATGTTTGTGAAAAAGGTCAAGCAGCGTCTCGAGGTATGCACACGCCATCGATCGCCTCCCGTGCGCTTACCCCTGCAGTGGTACCGTCACGCCCACTCGAAAGACATGCCTCTCCGTGCCATTGCGCGATTGATCCAAACGATGCTCTACGCCCGGAGATTCTTCCCCTATTACGTCTACAACGTCCTCGGCGGCATCGAAGAAGACGGTTCGTCACGCTCCTCGTGCTCATCCCCCTCTCACTCACCACGAGACCAGGCACCGGCGCAGTCTACTCGTTCGATCCCGTCGGCTCGTACGAACGCGAAGCATGCAGTGCCCGAGGCGCCGCACAGGAACTCATCCAGCCATTTTTGGACAATCAGGTTCGTCTCCCCGTCTTGGATCCTTGCGAGCCTCGGTCTGACTCGGCGATCCGCAGGTGTACTTCAAGAACCAGGTACCGGCACCGGGCACGTCACATCCGACGCACTTGCCTCTTCCGACCGTCTTGTCGATAGTCGTCGATTCCTTTACGAGCGCTACCGAGCGCCACATCGAGGTTCGGTGCTCCTGATTTTCGTCGTGCGTTTGCCTCACTTTCCCCTCTACAGGTCGGTGATGGCCTGGAAATGTATATCGTGCTTGCCAAGGGCCGTGGTTCGCAGGGTTTGGAGAGCGTCCGAGATGCACAGGAGCTCACTATCACCGGCGAGGGCGAGCGTATCTTCGTTGTCCAAAGAGATCTGAAGAAGGACTGAACGATGTAATCTATGGGGAGCACGTCAATAAAAATGGATCGATTGTTCTGTTCGCCAGCGTGATCACCAGGTGCATTCTGGGCAACTAATATAGATCTACTTGCGAGGGAAAAAACAAGCCATGTATAGCAAAACAAATTAATAGACTGGACCGAAACGTGACGGTCAGGGAAACAAGGGTGAACGTAAACAGGGACAAACAAGAAACTCGCTTCTCGTCACCGTCGTCGCTGCTGTCCTACGACCGACGTGCACCGTTCTTTTGCTCCTCCTCCCACCTGGCCAGCGTCCTCCTCGCCCTCGCCCACGTCCCAATGATCGTCTTTACCCTCCTTTCGCTTTTCCTCGCAGCACCTGCACTCGGCCAGGACATCGTGTACACCTCGCAGCACAATGTGACCAACATCTATGGAACCTGGGCTTCTGGAAGCCAAGGTGTCATTACTGGCCCGGTACGTGTTTTCCCAATTCCACATTGCTGAGTCCATGACATGTCCTCCTCCAGGGCTTTGCACAACCCGCCAACGAATCGTTCACGTACCCGGCTACAACTGGCCTCTCCTATTCCTTGTGAGTCCGGTTCGCTGCATGCATGTGCTACGTCTCAGACTACGCCCAGCACCCCAGATGGTTACTTTGAAAGCGCACGGTACCGCATGACTGGGAACGGTGAACAGATTCGTCTGCCCGACTAGCTCTTGCTCATTCTCGTCCCGCTTTCTCTTTTTGGCAGGCTCCCAACCCAGCTGTATCACCGGCCTCATGGTCTGGATTCACGGCACCTACAACCTATTCCCCAACGGTTCCGTCGTCCTCAGTCCCTTTGATGACGGCTACCAACAAATACAAGATCCCTGCGCACCCGTATCCAATTTCATCGAAAACTACAACGACACGGAGGTATACGAGCAGTGGATCATTTATCAGGATCCAGTACACGGGTATACCCTACAGCTCTATCAGTTTAATGGCGTACCTCTACCACCTCAGTGGCTGGTCTCGACGTCACCCAATATGCTGCCGACACAACCGCTGCGGAACGTGTCCACGGCCAAGATTGCTGCGGTTCGGCTTGTGAGCACCGGCGAGCGCAGTTGGGACGTGTCGAGGTTGATGAGTACATTGTCACTCTTGGCGGGGCTTGGGGTCATATCGCTACTGCTCTAACGATAAGGCGCATCTTATCGTTGGTGATTCTCTCTTTTTGTTCCGCATCGCACCCGCGCGAAAATGGCCTCCGCTTTTGCGTCAATGACCCACTGCATACCAATCACGCTAATAGAGCTGTTTTGTGTCTTGATATTTTTTCTTGCACCACGCATGAGACACATTCTAGTCTTCTTTTCTTTTTGTTGACGATATTCACATTTTCTTCAATGCTTCTTTGTGGCCCCTTGCCCTTTTTTCTCTCCTTTTTTTTCCTACTCGACCATGGGACGCTACGGACATTGACAAAACGCACACACAACCACGCAGTTGCTAACCTGGGTGTTCTCGTGGGAGCAAGAGCGCGTGATACATGATGGGTTGCCAATGCCAACATGACACTTCACGACGTCGTTAGTTTTTTTATATCTTAGATTGTGACGTTTTTCCGCATGGGCCTTTCCGTTTTTATGTCCGTTTTTGTTCGCATGTAGCATTCCACGTCATCGTCCATACCCCGTGAATCCAAGGTTAAACAGAGTCGAACCGGGACGATAGGAGCACCGAAGTGCGCCACCCACGTATGCCAGGTCCGTTCCGAGACAAGTACGACATGTCGAGGGGCCGAGGACGGTTGACGTTGTCCAAAAGTAAAGAGACGTCATATGCATCCGCGCGGCGGTTATTCGACTCGTGTGCTGGGTGAGCGCGTATCGAGGAGGCTGAATGAAACGGGCCGACGGGGCACGCGTAGAGCGCGTGGATCGTGGCATGCGCGTTAGACTTTTTAGTCACAACGTGATGGGGGGCCACGGTGCACGGCTAGAAGCCTACCGTGGCCAACGGCGGGAAACGCTGAGACGGGCGGGCACACAGAACAGGACCATGCTCTATACGAAGTACGGGGACAAGATCGACTGGCTGCTTCTATCGTGCACGCGATGGACGCCAACCGTGATGATAGGCAAGCCAATGGGCTTGCAACGGCGTCTTGATTCATGCGTGTGCCACGCGTATTATGTATGAACGAGGACGGCTGGTCTCGGAGGGTTAGGGCGGTCGACTCGGTGCGCGCGTTAGACTTTTTAGTCAAGACGTATTTGACATGCCGCGGCGGCGCGGCGTCGTTGCGCATGATCGGAATTGGGCTGTGTCGAACAGGTTTGGAGGGGAGTTTGATCGATGTGATGGACTCGAGTTCAGGGTGCACCCTGCAGCGTGTTTAAAGTCGGCGAACGATTGATTGATTGATGATGCGTATGTAGAGGCTGGGAGCGTGGGCAGATCGGAAATTGGTTGACAGCGTTCAAAGTGCGATATGGACCGTCGGGCGGTTCCGATGCACTGCGCCCCCTTGTCAGCTCCACAAGTGGGCGACAGTCCAAGCTGCGGGTGGGAAAAGTCATACGAATCGACGCCAATTAATCCGACCTTGTCTAGACCATGATTCACTCCTACGGCATCGGGCTGCAGGGCTGGTTTCACGACCCTGCCTCTACTTTTTATTTTGCCGTGTTCGTCGCGATCGTCACCGTAAGTAGATCCTTCCGATTGGCACCCTCGTACACAATCACGCTTGACAGCGGGAACTGAAGGAAGGGACAAAAACGCCTAGGGTCGGTGTTTTTGTTCCTTGTTCAAACTCGCCATCCTCGGCGTCAATGAAGCCGAGTATGAAAACGAGGTGGAGTCGGTCGGTGTTGTATTATATATATTGCCGTGGAAGGGTCATCACGGTGAAAATGAAATGGTTCACGCGGATTTAGGTTCGCTCGGGATGCCGTGGTGTGAAGAGGAGAGCTAGTGCAAGCACGGTTTAGCGCAGGACGCGATGGGGATCCGGGGAGAAGACGTTCTGATGAAAACGGACAAATGTGCGAGGCGGCTGGCAGGCCAAGCGTGTGTCAGAGGGATGGGAAAGAAGTGGGTACTGAGGAGATCGACAGAGTGGTGCCAAGAGCG
Organism: Austroboletus novae-zelandiae; assembly: GCA_038090275.1. NCBI lineage: Eukaryota > Fungi > Basidiomycota > Agaricomycetes > Boletales > Boletaceae > Austroboletus > Austroboletus novae-zelandiae. The sequence continues at coordinate 94,822 of JBBPML010000040.1, read as the reverse complement.
AGTGGAGGATAGACGGCTGTTCGGACGGAGCTTGGCGCTGGTTGGAACAGTGCGGGCAGCCTCGTGGGCGACAGTCGTATTAGTTTGGGAGGGGAGCAACGCCACCGCTGCGATCGTTGGGCGATGGTTAGATGCCGGATATTGGGGTGCGATGCCAGTGGGGTGTAAATAGTGTGACAGCATGTTTAATTTAGAACTTCCGTGAGCGATGTCTGATGGATGGGGAGGAGGCATTCATCTGAAACTGACTTATCAACGTTTCAGGCTGTACCTCTAGGCTGCGAGGCTAGTTTAGCAAGCGCCAAGCTGGCGGTGTGGAAGTAGTCTAAAGCGTCCAGAGCAGACGTTCCGTTGGGACATCATATGGCTATGTATGATGCACGTTTGTTGTTAATGATCTCTATTCGCTTGGGGGGCAAGGTTCGGTTTTCGGCTGCCCTCGCAGTGCCTCCCTGCTCGGACCGGCCATTGTAGGCGCGAAGGCCACCGTGTGTACCGACACTGAGACCGGCGACGTCGAGAGCGCCGAGTTGTGCTGCTAGTGTACATATGACCCGCGGCAGGACAGGACAGGCCAATTACGGAATGACGTCGGATGTCCGTTGGCATGCCGCGTCCGCAGAGTTTATATGGCAGCACATTCCCACGCTAAATGGGATGACCGTCTTCCGATTGGTCTTTTCTTCTCTACTCCTTTCCCCGCACATCTCGCACCCGACCTCTATTTCTACCCTCCTTCTCCTTCTTCTTCTCCTCCTCCTCGTCCCAATGCTCCTCACCCCTGAGCCAATCCCCCTCTCGCGCCCGCTCCAGCCAGCCTCCCCAATGGACGCCTTCCCAGATCCATGGGGCACCGTCTTCCCCACCTCGCCCCAGGGCGATTGCTACGACATGCCCGAGCCTGGCCCTTCTCGCCAGGATCTGGATCAGCAGGCATCGCAAAAAATACTTCGCGACGAGTGGAGCGTCGCATCCTCGCCAGCGCTCCTCATCCCCCAGACCCAGGACAACCACATATCCCCTGCAGCCATGTTTCTCTCCGCATTCACTCCGCCAACTCAGCCCACGCGGCTTCCGGATGATGAGGGTGAGACTGTCGCAGGCTATACACTTGGCTCAGTCATCGGCCGCGGCGCCTTTTCCACCATCAGACGCGCAGTCTCACCATCAGGTGGCGTGGTCGCGATCAAGATCGTGAGACGTTCAGACATACAAAGACAGTCTGATCCGTCCTTGACCAGAAAACGTCTCGACCACGAAGCCGAGATATGGTCCTCCCTCAGCCACGAACACGTTCTCCCTCTCTTTTCCACCGAGCACACACATTACGCCGACTTTTATGTCACTCTCTACTGCCCTGCCGGTTCTCTTTTCGACATTCTCAGGCGGGACGGCTCTCCCGCTTTACCTCATGATGACGCCGGCATGATGTTTCGCCAAGTCGTCCGTGGTGTACGTTATCTGCATGAAGTCGCCGGCTATGTCCACAGAGACATCAAGCTCGAAAACGTCCTTGTCGACGAAATGGGTGTATGTCGCATCGCCGACTTTGGTCTTTCTTGCAAGATCGGCGAGTCGGACGTTGGCCGCACCCACTCCCACGACAACCATGTCATCCATCGCCATCGCTCAGCTATACACCACACCGTTCGACAACCAAAGGTCTCATTGCATTCGCATACATCCGTCTTGCGCCACGGTCCTCGACGACATCGTACTTCCACTCCCGTCGGCGATCAATCCCCGGCTCCTGTCCATCCCGCTCACGCATTTCAACCTGGTTCCCTCCCTTACGCCGCACCAGAACTCTTGTCCCCACCACCACCTGGCAAGCACTGCGGTGCAAATCCGGCGCAGGACATTTGGGCATTGGGCTGTCTCCTTTTTGCGCTGCTCACCGGTCGTCTTCCATTTTCCGACTCGTTTGAGCCTAGGTTAACCATGAAGATCCTTCATGGCGAGTAACAAGCTGTCTTCTTTCCCCTTTCGCTCATGTATTCTCTTTCCAGGTGTCTATGATATGCCATCCAACATGGGCCACGGTGCAGCCCGTGTGCTGAAGGGTTGCATTGAGCGTGCTGTACGGAAGCGTTGGACTATCGCGATGGTGGACGATATGGCTTGGGATATTGGTTGGGGACAAGCTGACGATTCTTCTGTATCGCATGCCGACGAATTCGTGCTTGTAGATTCCTGCAACCTCCCTCCCACGTCAAAACGTTGCCACTCTCGATCTCATTCTCGTGGCCGTAATGCTAGTCGCGATCCACCCTCTCGTATGTCCAGGTCGCTTTCTCGTGCTTCTGTCAGCACTTCGAGCTCTCTCTCAACTCGAAGCACGAGCAGGAGTTTGTCTAGGCCCCCAGCCACCACACGTCTGCCCCTTGCGGCACCGTGTGATGACGTTGTTCCTGATGTACTGACCACGGCAACGACCGTGTCGTCATCAACACCTTCCGATTCTGCTCTCATGTCTCCTATCGAACGTGGCCGAAGCCCGAAAAAAGGGGACCTGCGACAATTCAACCGCTTTGCCCCTTCAGTAGGGGCTTCCACAGCACGATCTGATGCTGCCCGCGAACCTAGTCGCGGACGGGAGATGTATCCCGGTTCAGATGCGATGGATAACACTGCCCGCTGGGCTTCCGCTTTGAGGCTAAACACCATCGCAGAGGTCACGACGCATTTGAATGGCAGTTTATCCTCTGCAGTAGAGAAGCTGCGCAGGATACAAAACATGCAACAGGTGGGCGAATTCAAGCGAAGGGAACGAGCTGAGAGCACACCCCCCGTGTCGCGCGCGTGGCACCGCCAACCGCGACGAGTCAAGGATGACATGCTGTCGTTGAGAGTGGGCGTGTCTGCTGGTGTTAAGGGTGCTTTCCTCCGCGAACCGAGTGCTACGCCTATCCCGATCGTTCGCAAGAGTGGAGCTCGCAGCCGTAGTGTGGACTACGAGCCCGATAGTGCTGCACGTCGGCATCTCTAAGGTTATCGACTGCAGCAACGTTTCTGTTTGTCTGTGCACATCCTTTATCATTGGCGTCGTGGTGTTGACCCCGGCCGCCAACAAAATGCATTTGTGAGTTTCACCCATGATGGACGTGCTCGACGCGTTTATCTCTTCTTGTCTCGTTAGGACCACGTGTGCTTATCATGTATTTTTTCCCTCTGTATCTCTAGTCTCTATATTGGTATATGTGCAACGCCGCACGGCAATGTGATATCAGCAAACACTTTTTATGTCCTTTTACCTTACACACTATTGCTCACAAGTACTCTTTTTTTAAGTGCTTTTTCCCCCCACTCTTTTCCACTCGTTTCACATTCTCTACTCTGTTTATTTTTGATGTTGAATCTCGATGGAGGTATGTCGGAAGTGTCTTTTTTTTTGGAGCCGTCAGGGGCATGCATTGAATGGGCACGTTTTTCTCCTTAATTTTATTTCTGTGGTTATTTATGAACTCGTGCAAAAGTCTTCACTCCTTTTTTTTCTCGCTTCTTTTTTTTGGCTAACACGTTTGTACTCTTACCAACTGTGTATCGGCGTGGAATGCAAATGGAACATTGTTTCTGGAAAGGGCGTAGATTAAGCGGTGGCGGGGAAGGCGGTCGATGAATCGATGACAGGTGTTACGCGTCGATGCGTCGTCCGAAGCGTCCGAAGACGGTACCGGCTAACGGTATGGCAGTGGCGGTCGAATCGTCTCCTCCGAAGTTGCGGCCGAAAAAAAAAGGGTCCAAGTCGACTCTTTAGTCAAAAAGTCGCGTACGTTTGACTCGAGTTGGACGTCTCAGAGACGGAGGCGGAACCAAGGGCCGCGGGCGGGCTTCTTCTCTTCCTCGTCTTCTCCGCCTTCCATTTTTTTTTTACTTTTTGTTTGTTTCGTTTTCCTTGGCAGGTTATGTACATACCCTGTCCTACTGTATTTTCCACAAAAGAAAAAGAAAAGGGATTATCGAGTACGAGTGTTTGAATTCTAAATTCTAACGCTATTTTTTTTTATTTGGGTCGTAGATGCATGCCTGTTTACCGAGAGAGAGGATCGTCGGGGGCTTCTCAGTCCGAGTCATGTTCGAGCGATACGAAGACCAAGCTCGGTGTGTTTTCGAAAGACGTGATTGAGGACTGCGGACGAACCGAGCCTCTTTGACAGATACCATATGGGTGCCGGGCCGGCCGGAATCCGAGAGTGAGCGGACACTCGATTGAATGATCGTACATACAATAATGGACGGCCCCGGAACGCCACTCGTGCCAGCCGTGATGTCTCGGGCCGCCATGGCTGACGTCCCGGAACGCCACCATGCGGCGTTGAGACGGATCGTCTTTTTTTTTCCCCCGAGGGTGGATACGGTCCGAGAGGGATACGTGCGTTACAGTAAATGATTCAGCCCCTTTGAACAGACCGGCCAAGGTCGGAGGGCGGCATGGTGCATGTCACGAGAGCGTGTTTCGTTTCATGGGATCGGAGGTCATCGGCCATGCGGAGGGAAGGAATGAGAACGATTCCGACGTGTTTGCATTCGACGCTAGGGAAACATCTCGGGACGCGGCCCATACGAATACGGGTTACCCAAAGGCCCGTTCTTCTTCTCTGTGTTACGACGTACTTGCAGTATCGTTTTTCGATTCCGATCGTAACTCGCCGTCTTTGGGGTTACCATACTCGTGTGGTCTTTCGAGTCGTGTCCTTTTCGGCGGTCTGTTGTTCCTTCTGCAAGTTCCACTCGCTGCCGACGCCGTCTAACTTTGAGTTGCGTGAGAGCGACGATTATGTGCGGTAGTACGACGACTGCGTGCGTATCCTTGTCGTCGGCCACGATCATTCGGATTCGTTCCGTCTCGTATCACGGGCGCCTTCATCGTCCCGACCATCTCGGGATCGATCGGCAACGCCGCCTCTGCCTGGGTTGGCATCGACGGTCACTCGTGCGGAGAGGTCTCCTTCAGACCAGCATCGATGTGACGGGAGGTGTCTCGTACGAAGGCGAGACACCGTCACATCTTTTCGTCTGCGTCCTCACGACCAACATCATCGCACATTCGACGACGTCGAGGACCGCCGTTACCGAGAACCATACGACGGGGTAGGTCGTCAAAAAGACACTGCACTCGTCCAAGTACGCGCTCTGCGGGGGGCGGCCGATTGGATCGTCGAGCACTTTGAGGACGAGAATGACTCCAAACAGATACCGTTGGGCAATTTCGGGCGCATCACGTTTTGGAACGTAGTCATTGGGGGCCCCGGGGGCACGTTTTCTGCGTGTGAGGGGGGGAAGGGGGGCTCAAGTTGGACGTGCTTAGTTTGAAGTTGAATGACAAGGTTGTTACGTCTGTCGACGTCAACGACATTTTCCTTGTTCCACGATCCGAATTCGCACATGCAGACTCTGTCCTCGGCCCTTTGGTTATTTGACTAGAGGGACTGCCAGATGTCGTTTCTTGCGAGATGTGGCGTCGGACTCCAGCTGTTTACTTTATTTAAACAAGCATACAGGAAAGAGGATGAACCACAAACGATGAGAAAGGCAGGCATTCGCTTCGTTGTCTTGGGCTGGCGGGACAATATCGGACGCGGACGCCCAGGTCACGCAAATGATCTACTGCATGGTTGCTCGTCGATACGGTAACAAGTTTGCAAGGTTTGACGTGACGAGGCTGGGCCGCGGTGGCGCCATCAAGTTGTCGTGTGACCTCAGAGCATGATTGTCACAGTGTTCATTTAGTACTGGGTCAGTAGACCCATGCTGTCGTGCGGGTGACGCTCTGCTTTCGCTGGCACAACCTAGGGGGCAGGGGCCCCTGGGTCTCTGAGGACAGACACATCGTCAGTCGTGAGCAGAATAATCGAATTGGCGACTGCACGATACGGAACAAGGGCCCGGCTTTTCTCTCGGGCCAATACATCTCACAGACTCGCGAGTCATGCAATGTACTTGCACGGCGATTCACCGAGCTTCGTGGTCGATACCCAGTTAGGGACGATGTGGTGTCCAAGATTGAAACTACCCGCTCGAACATCATGTTGAAAAAAGAGTGGGTCTGTGTATCATAATCAAGCAAAGTTCCCGGTTCCGAACAGCTTGAATGAACCGATTCCCGACCAAATGAACTTCGTCCTATTGGGGCAAACTTAGGAATAAGTTCCTGTGCGTTGCGATCACCAGCGACGACGCGATAACGTGTGCTTCTTGGTATCTTCTTTCATACAATCTACTCTCTCAACGGCGATGGGAAACAAAGAAGGCCTCCTTGACCTTCATCCTACCTATGATTCTGAAAATCAAATCCTGTTGGAGGAACCGGACGCCGGTCACCTAGCACACGAGACTGAACGAAATAAGACAAAGATTGAGTACTATGACGCGGAAGAGCAGCAGGAAACCAACATGGTAAGTAACTTAAACGCGTGGCTGCTGTGACGTTGAACTTCATATCTAACAGACACAAGTAAACGGGAAGTTACCCCGGAGAGAAGACCACTCGGAAGAGGTGCCCCCTGATTCAGCATCTGAATTGCAGGCAGACAGGTCCAGAGATGCGGTTGTTACAAGTGCGGACTTGTCATCTCTACACATTTCGCCGAATTCGCTAATGCCGACATAGATATTCGGGATGATGTTCGGATGAATGATGGTTCATCCTCTCAACATGATATGGAATCGGGTGTTACAGATATGGATCCGTTTGAACTGGGTGTCGATCGGTTGAGCCGGTTTGAACGCTTTGGTGATATCGAGGATATTCGACAGGCAATTTTCTCCCTGGAACGCTCAGTCCAGTCCAGCTCACCAGGGGAAGAGCAGCATCTTTCCAGTTCTACAAACCTTGGTGTAGCATTCCTTTATCGGTACCACTATCTTGGGGTACTGAGCGATCTTGACAATGCAGTTACGTGGATGAAGCAAGTTGTGGAGTTCACACCCGATCAGCACTACGATAAACCAGGTCGTCTCACCAACCTCGGTACTGCCCTGATGACTCGTTTCGATCGCTTGGGGGAAGTCGATGACCTCCACAACGGGATTTTGAGGCTCAGCTATGCTGTCGAGCTCACACCAAATCAGCACCCTGACAAACCTAGTTGTCTCTCCAACCTTGGCACTGCCTTACGGGCTCGTTTCAATCAGCTGGGGAAATTCAGTGACCTCCAGGATGCAGTTTCGAGACTCAGGAATGCTGTCGAGCTTACTCCTAATTACCACCCTGACAAACCTGCTCGCCTCAACAACCTCGGCAGTGCCTTACGAACTCGTTTCGACTACCTGGGCGACTTTAATGACCTCCAGGACGCGATTTCGAGACACAGGGATGCTGCCGAGCTCACCCCCAATCAGCACCCTGACAAGCCTGGTTGTCTCTCCAGCCTTGGTAGCGCCCTGTCGATTCGTTTCGAGCACCTGGGAGAAGTCAGCGACATCCAGGAAGGAATTTTGAGACATATGGAAGCTGTCGAGCTCACGCCCAATCGCCACTCTGGGAAACCTCCCCGTCTCTCCAACCTTGGCAAAGCCCTACTGACTCGTTTCGAGCACCTGGGGGAATTCAGTGACCTTCATGATGCAATTTCAAGGCTGAGCGATGCTGTCGAGTTCACCCCCAATCAACTCCCTAATAAATCAGGTCGTCTCGACAGTCTCGGCACTGCTCTACGGACTCGTTTCAGTCACCTGGGGGAAGTCAGTGACCTCCATGATGCGATTTCAAAACACAGGGATGCTGTCAACCTCACCCTGAATGAGCACCCTGAAAAACCCAGTCGTCTTTCCAACCTCGGCATTGCCTTGCGGACTCGTTTCCATCACCTGGGAGAAGTCAGTGACCTCCAGGACGCGATTTCGAGGTACGAGGAAGCTGTGAAGCTCTCCCCTGATCGGCACCCTGGTATTCCTGCCTATCTCTCCAATCTCGGCAATGCCCTATGGGCTCGTTTCAAGTGCCTAGGGGAAATCAGCGACATTCAAGATGCGATTTCAAGTCACAGGGACTCTGTTAAGCTTACCCCCAATCACCACCCTGCCAAACATGGTCGCCTCAGTAACTTGGGCACTGCCCTATGGGCCCGTTTTAATCTCCTAGGGGAAGTCAGTGACATCCAGGATGCGATTTCAAGTCACAGGGATGCTGTCGAGTTCATCCCCAATCACCACCCTGACAAACCAGCTTATATCGAAAGCCTCGGTACTGCCCTACAAACTCGTTTCACGCACCTGGGGGAAATCAGTGACCTCCAGGATGCAATTTCGCGGTACAGAGATGCTATTGAGCTCACCCCCAATTACCATCCTGACAAAAATCGTCGTCTCTCCAACCTTGGCAGTGCCCTAGAGCGTCGTTTTGATCACCTAGGAGAAGTCTGCGACCTCCAGGATGCAATTTTGAAGTACCAGGATGCTCTCAAACTGACTCCCGGCAATCAGCATCCTGACAAGCCTACCTATCTCTCCAACCTTGGTACTGTTTTACGGACTCGTTTCGAGCACCTGGGGGATATCAAGGACCTGCAAGATGCAATTTCGAGGTACAGAGATGCTGTCGAGCTCACACCCAACCAGCACCCTGACAAAGCTGTTCGTCTGGTCAAGCTCGGCAATGTCCTACTTATTCGTTTCCAGAACTTAGGGGAAGTCGGTGACCTCGAAGAAGCTTGTTCTCATTTTTCGTGTTCCGCAAATGCATTTACAGCACCCGCTATCATTCGGCTTCAAGCCTGTAATCGATGGGTTGTCTGTGCACCTCTCTTGGGCCACTCACCATTTGATGCATATTCTGCGGCTATCAGTGTACTGCCTCAGCTTGCATGGGCTGGACTTTCCCTTATAGACCGCTATCGGGAACTTCTCAAAGGCGCTGGTACTGTGCGAGAGGCGGCAGCTAATGCTCTTGACTCAAATTTACCTGAGACCGCAGTTGAGTGGCTCGAGCAAGGACGATCTATCGTTTGGGGAGACCTTTTTCAGCTTCGCAGCTCTTTTGATGAGCTATTTCATGCCCACCCAGACCATGCACATAAACTTCGGCAACTGTCGGCAGAATTGGAGCATGCTGGTGTTGCACGCGAAAAAACTATAGGTTTGTTATCCGAGTCGGAGCAGATACTGCACGCAGGAGATGCTGTAAGAGATTCCCTACAAAAACAGGCCGACCGACACCGTGACGTCGCTATTGAGCGAGATAAATTGCTTCTGGAAATTCGCAGGTTCCCGGGTTTCGAACGATTTCTTCTTCAAAAAGAGTTTTCACAACTGCGCGCTTCAGCACACTCTGGCCCAGTGGTCATCTTGAATGCTGCTGAAACCCGCTGTGATGCATTGATTATCCTTGCAGACAAGAAGGAACCCATTCATGTCCCCCTCTGCAACTTCAACCTGGGGAGATCCACTGGTCTTCAGAAGACGCTCAAAGAGCTGGTTGGTCGTTATCCCGATGTACTCTGTGAAGAAAGAAAAGGGAGGCCCAAATCCGAATGGCAGAGTTACCAGTGGGCATCTATCTTATCAGTGTTGTGGAATAATGTCGCCAAGCCTGTCCTCGATGCTCTGGCCTTCTCGGTATGTAATATCACGTCGGCCGAACTCATTACTGACACATTCATTCATTTGTTTTGTAACAGACTCCGGGAGATTTATCACGCGTTTTTTGGTGCCCCACTGGACCTTTCACATTCCTTCCGATCCATACCGCAGGTCTTTATGGCATTCAGTATTCGGAACCTGGGCACAAAGTATCTGACTTTGTGATTTCCTCATACATTCCCACTTTGAGTATTCTTACACCCTCTCCAGAACCTGATAGTACTACCACATGTGACAATATCTGTCTTCTCGCTGTCCCGCAGTCAGCATCAGACGGACAACCACGTCTTCCAGGTGTGGCCCTCGAGCTACAGCACATCAGAACTGCCATCGAGAGCTGTCCATCAGGACGAATTTCCCTCACGGAGTCTGGCACAGGAACAGTCGAGGATGTACTTTCGTTGATGAGAGAGTCCGACTGGGTCCACTTTGCATGCCACGGCATTCAAGATGTTCATAACCCGACTGCCAGTGGACTCTGTCTCGCCGAAGGGCGCCGTCTAAAGGTATCCGATATCGTCGCATTGTCACGTCCGCGTGGTGGACTTGCCTTTCTCTCTGCATGTCAGACGGCGATGGGAGACGAGGAGCTGCCAGATGAGGCTATTCACATCGCTGCTGGGATGTTGTTTGCTGGGTACAGAGGAGTCGTCGGAAGCATGTGGTCGATCAGCGATAAGCTCGCACCGGCGGTTGCGAGAGACGTGTACAAGCAGGTATTTCAGGATGGTGCAGTTGGCACTGTCCCGGATCCCCGAAATGCTGCGCGAGCGTTGCACAATGCTGTCGTATGTCTTCGTGAGAGCGGTGAATCTTTTCCGGATTGGCTTCCTTTTATTCATGTGGGGCTTTGAAGATGCAATACATTCTTTACCTTTTTTTTTCCAATCGATGTATTGGCGGTATCGCTGCCAACACGTAGGCCCAGTGATTTCGTGTTCAAGAAGTTGGCGGGTTAGCGTCTGCTCGTGGGAACTACTGCCAGATCCCGAGTCGCGCCGGACATCCGGACTCTCGCCGTCTTCTCCCATCCAGTCCACACAATTTTCAGGCGAGGCCCACATTCGGCGTAAAAAAAGACTTTCTGGAATGCTGCACCTTTGATCAGTGTAAAGCCCACGTGGTCACAATGCCTTTGCACTGCGCAGCGCACAGGATGACGTTCACTCCATGACATTGAAGCAGGCGAGAGTAGCACAATTCATTCCCATCGTTCCATCGTTCAAATATCCGATACAGGATGGCCGGACATCGCCTTGTCTTCTCGCCTCCTGTATACCAGGGCTGTTGTTCGATATTCACATTCCCAAACAAACTTTTCGTCATCTGTCTTTCCGAAAAGACCTCGCCGTAGTGTTCCAAAAAACTTTCGCTCTGGCGTTTCTTCATTTTCAAGTCCGAGGTTTAAAAGGCGTTGATTGCAGGTCGAAAAGTACATTTCCGATTCTCATTCGTTGTCCTCTCATAGTTGCCTACAACTCCGATGGCAGACATACTCCAGTTGAGAAAGTCCTCGTTCGTTTTGCGTTCAATCTTGATGGTTATTTAGATCCACCACATCGGATCTGGGCGAAACCATGATGAGGTTCGTCTTCTCTCTTCCGCAGACGTGGTCATGACCAACGGTGATCACTATCGACAGTAATCCCGAGGCACCACGCATCTTTGCGCTCGTTGTTGCCGTCGATGAATACATATGCGAGGACCCCGACTTTCGCAACCTCACCGGGTGTAGAAATGACGGAACGAGGTTCATCCAGTATCTTACAGACGTACTCGGTGTCCCTCACTCGCGCATAGTCTTTCTCGCAGACGAGCAGGCGACCGAGGGCGCGATACTCGCAGAGTTTCGTCGCTTTCTCATTGACAATGTGGACATCCAGCGGGACGATCCGATCGTCTTTTTTTTTGCTGGTCACGGACGTCGGCTTCCCGCTCCCAAAGGATGGGTTACCGAGAGCGGCATGATCGAAGTGCTTTGTCCGCACGATATCCAGACCATCGGAGATGACGGAAAGGAGGTCTGGGGCATTCCTGATCGGACAATCGATGGGATGATGCGCGAACTCGCCTCTGAAAAGGGCAATAATATCGTACGTTCGAGTAATATAATTCTATTCCACCCTTGTTCACTCGACGATGGCTCTACTAGATCGCCGTGTTCGACTGCTGCTTTTCGGGTGGCCTTTCGCGAGGCAAGGAGACGCTGCGTACCAGAGCTCTCCCGGAATACCCACATCCCCCGCCTGTGGATCTTCACCAAGACATTGTGTCGTTCTCTCGGGCTGCGAAGACCGTGACAGAATCAGGGTTTCGATACAAGGCCATGGAGTCTCATGTTTTGCTTGCTGCCTGCCGCCCGGACGAGGGCGCAAGAGAGAATCCTTCTGCAGAAGATGGACCAGGTGGTCTGTTCACGTCCGCCCTCATAAAAGCCTTGCGCGTTCACAGCGTCCACGATACTAGCTATGCCATGTTGTTTGAGAAGCTGGATCTAAATGGAATACAGTACCCTCAGTGCGAAGGAACAAACAAGAACCGTATGCTTTTCAGCGTGAACACACTTCGCGATGGGAAGCCCATGTTCAAGGTCTATCAAAGGGACGGAAAACTATGTGTCTTTGCAGGTAGCATCCAGGGTATATCCGAGGACGCAAAGTTTACGGTGGTGTCGAAGACGGAGACATTCGTCCTCAAGGCGAGCATGGTCCGCGCTTTCGCCACCGTACTCGAGGACACCCATCATAGCATCGCTGACGATGCAAGAGCTTATGTCTTGTCGAACCCCACGCTGAGGATTCATTCGTCCGTTCCTCTTGTAGACCTCACTCGGGTTACCGTCGTCCCCACCAAAACATACGCAGACGTTGCCTTGCGGTGCAACGGTTCCAAGCGGGAGCTGGAGCGCTTCGACCATCTTATGTCTACATACTCTGATCCCGTGATCCGTTTCGATGCTACCGAGGAACGGATGCCTGACATCGTCGACGCTGTCACACACTTTCACTCTTGGTTGTACCGTTCCGGGGACGGCGCTGTGTCCGCTTTTTCTGGTAAAGTTAAGACGCGACTGGAACGCCTCCGGATGGAGAACGACATACATAGGCCGGATGGCAACGACTTGTTTCAGGGGCGCGCGTCGCATGCAGGCGTCGACGTCCAGACGGCCGTGATTCCTATGACCGACACCAGCGAGGGCACTGACTATTGTCTCACATTCGAAAACCACTCGGACATCAAACTGTTTTTGTACCTTTTTCATTTCGATCCGTCCAACTATGAGATTCAGGTGTGTCGCCCTTTTTTTTCTCATTTCGAGAGTGTGGTCTGACCCCGTCGCGTAGATGTGGTACCATCCACAAGGGGAGACAACGACCGCGCTCCTCTCTGAGCGCAAAGAAGACGGGCCGTCTGTGTTCCCATTTGGATATGGCGCGTTTGGAACGAACCCGTTTCAGTTTGAGCTTGCTGAAGGACGGGACGTTGAATCCGTGTTTGTAAAGGTGTTTTTGACGACGGCGTACGTCGACCTGTCGCACGTGGCACAGGCGGGTATTGATGCGGTGGGTCGGCCACGTTCGAAAGACAGTTTTCGACATGCGTGGGCGTCCGAGACGTTTGTGTTGACCAGTAAGAGGTCGTGAGGGTACGTGGAACTCGGAATAATAATAATTTGCTAGTTTTTTTCCATCGTAGAGGACATACGAACGACTATAAGTACTTGGTATATAGGCTGTACCACGGATACTCTTCTTTCTCGTCTATAATCTCTTCCTTTTGAAGCTACTAGACTTTTAGTCATTTGTGGTAGCTTTCAGTTATAATAAATGCATCGTTTATGCTCCCCACGCCATCCGAGTATGGCGGTAAATCTGCACGAATATTCCCGCCGCGCTTTTCTTAAAGATCTCACCGCGCGCTGTAAGGTCAAAACTGCACAATTTAATGCCTTTGGTCTTAGCTACAGTAAGAATGACGACTGGGGAGAATGGGAGGGGCATTATGTGCAAGTCAGGTTAATATTAATATTAATGCTGCTACATATGACAAAATGGTAGTGTACGAGGGGCAGAGGATGGGCAAAAGCGCGTGTATGGCGAAGCAAAGGGTGGGCAGGACTTTCAGGACGCCGGCTGTGCAAGAAGCACTAGCGTTCCCGGGGCCCCAGGGGATCAGCCAGAGAGGTGCCGATGATTGTGATTGAGGCTAAGGTGTGGCGGATGGGTGCGATGAGAGCTGGAACTGGCTGGGCGGGAGGGATTGGTGGGGAGAATGAACTTTCGGTCACGTGTCTGTGAGTGACGGCACGTGCCACCTCTGAGACATCCCGTCGGACAGCTTCAGCGCAACGTGGGGGGTATATTTGTGCAGATTTACCGCCGTAGAAGCGCACAACCCAATTACAGCGGACCCGTGGTCGTGTTATTTGAAGTAATAAATTTTTGTACCCTGATGGAGTCGAGATAACGCTTATAAGCCTGGTCCAAAGGACGAGGTACGAAATGCACCGAACAAAAATTAACGCGTTCATGTGTTACCACCACGCGTCCGAAGGAAAGGCGCGGCTCGTAACGAACATGCGCAGCTTGGTCGCAGTTCCCACGCTGCCATCGCTTTGGAGGGTGGCGAGGCGAGCGATGCAGTGACACAGCTCAAGCGCTCAGGGCATTGGGCGATGTTGACTGTGCTTTAGAAATGGAATATTCCATGCCACTGGAAGTCGAATTTTTGCCTCCTTTCATCATCTAATTTCCATTGCACAGCCAGTTTCGGGTGCTCTCGGCAAACGAACGTTGCAGAACTTCTCTTGTACTTTGCCATCATTTTTCCACCACGTGACAGCAACATTTGGTGATGCATACTGTCGTACTTGCTGCCACTGGGCACGAGAGCGAAAGCGCCAATTGGACTTCGGGCCCAGGTATGCTCCTGAAAGATTCATTGATCTAAAATCTTTGTCATGTAAACATCAGACACAAGAAAACAAAGAAGCATAAGATCGGCTGCAAGAGGTGTGCTCTACAGAAGAGCTGAGCGTCGAACTTTGGTCGAATACAAGAATACAGGCAGTCGGGTGAAGACCACCCGCAAGAGTCCCCCAAGTCCTGGAATGCAGACTGAAGAAATGGTTATAAGTGCGCCCGATCCTCCCTGTCAGTGTCCCATCTGCCGGAACTCCCCGTGGCTTCTCTTTTGTTCCAATCTCCCGAGTGTTTGAAGTTTCATCGAGAGCTTATCGTTATTCGACGAAGCGGGGCGTAATGTTACTTTCCTTTTATATCGGGAATAGTTACGTAATCTAATCATATGACGGACACATGTAGTACGCAAGGACAGTGGTATATCTTGAAGCCTGGGCGACGCAAGCGTCAACCCCAGGTTGATCTTGTCGTTTCTCAGGTATGCATCATTTCCTGTATTCTCCCCCGTTGTAATGTCGTTTCTCAGTCTCATTCACGCTCTCGTGCGCTTTGAGTGCGCTCGAGTCTTTATCCCCGACAAACATCCGCACATACCTCGTCATCTCCCCAACCTCGGCAATGCCCTACGGACTCGTTTCAATTGCCTGGGGGAAGTCAGTGACCTCCAGGATGCAATTTTGAGACTCAGGGATGCCGTCGAGTTCACGCCCAATCAACACCCTGACAAACCTGGTCATCTCTCCAATTTCGGATTGCATGATGATGTTGTCTTTGTCATAACAGTGAATCGTTTTTGGGGTGGTTTCCTTTCATTCACGTAGGGCTTTGAATGCGTAATGATCAATGGTAGCATACATACTTGATGTATCTCTCCGAACGTTGCTGCCAATTGAAGCATTGGGACACTTTCTGCATGTTTATTTTTTGCACTAGACTTGGAACAGTGTGACGTCTGGTAACCAGAAATCCTCGAGCTGATCGCTCGGTGTGCTGATGCGACAACAGGAGCCCTTCAAATCACTGATGCCGGCCTGAGGTCAGCCACGGCGCACTTGGCGAGCTGCAGGGGCTCAACTTTGGTTACCGAAGGAAAAGGACTTGGGACTGAGTCGTGCTCCTCACGCTGGATCAGGGTCTTGGGTATGACTCATCTAGGTTATCGTTTGACCGAGGACCGATCGTGCCGATTCGTGCGACGATTCGTGTCCTGACGGTGTCGGACTTTTTTATTAGACATCCTCATCATCATCTACTTGCTGTTTCTAGTGTTTTCTCACAGAGGCATCGGAATGGTGAGGCCATATAAGATATCCATCCCTGAGTCATCATCTCGTCAGTGCCTAATTGGACGTGGCTACATGGCGGTGTACCAGTCCACCTAACTTAAAGTATCAGGTCATCATCATCCTATTTCTATTTCGAGGGTGAGCGCAATGACATCCAAGTCCTATATATACTGACGCACAACGCGTAGCAAATCACACAAACTCGCTGCGACCTCTTCTCCCAGCATGCAGCCTTTCATCTCAAAGATATACAAGTCTGTTATTCAACACATGCTCCAACTCACTCTGTACAACATCTTGAGGTCATCGAACGACTTTGAAGATGTCAAGGCAGCCCTGAATGATCGGACAAGCTGGTCAATCGAACTAGTCAGTACCTCTTGCCCAGTTCATGATTCATGTGTCTCACTATTCCGGAAATCACTGCAGTTTCGCAGCTGCTTCACGTAGGCATATATTTTCCTCTCCATGTACGCCCAGATTAATGTTACCTTGCAGCTTACCTCTCGGCAGTAACTATGGCCACTCCTTTATGCTATTTGCACTGTCTTTCTTAGTTATGGCCGAGAACATACACATTCACTACGGTCGACTCTCACCTACAGAGCTGAAGGTATTCAATTTGGGCAACGATTGTTAGTCAACATGACCATCGTTTGTCCAGGAGCGCGTTGAAAATATCGGTCACGCGAATTTTGCTATGCTCTTTGTCATGCTCGATGTTGGCACTGTCATCGTTCGCATTGCTGGACTCGTTGCGTTGTCTGGATCGCCTGCTCTTGCTGCAAGTCTCGCCCTCATTAGCATGTCGCCTCCTGTCTTTCTCCCGATACTCACATACCCTGCAAAACTTCTCTGGAAGAGGAAACGTAGGTCCAGCGAGGCACTAGAGTTGGAATCAGAGATTGGGCTGGCAAACGCTAATGGGTTACAAGTACAAGCTTGATTGGAGCGGACGGGACCACCCTAAAATTTGTGTATATGGCCGCATATGAATCTGCTTTCGTGTGATTATAGCTTTATTATACGATCGTACGCATTCACTTACATAGAGTAAAAAGATAACTGTCTCTCTGTGGTCTCGTTTCCAATATACCAGCTGTTTGTTTATTGACTGGAGCGGGTTCGTAATATTATGGGCAGTATTCATAGCTGTCGAACGTAGTGTTCACCTCGCGTCTCTAGCTTGACCACCGACGACGGCAAATGTAGTGTTCGCTTTTTCCGTTGCAATCCTTGGCATTGGTTCTATTATCGTTGCGTTGACGGATCAACGAGGCGCACTGTCCAGATCACCTACAATAGCGGCGCGTCCTTGTTCTCCATCTCGTGTGTCGTCGCTATTGCAGAATGGAGAGTTGGCTTCTGGCCAGATTGACAGGGCCGCGTATCGGACATACCTGTAACCTAAGCGAGACAGGAACCTCCTCGGGGCTGTTCGCTGCGGCTGCGGTAGGAGGGACGAGAGCACAGCCACTTTCGAAACCCACCCCAACTGCGACTTCTGGCTTTCGTTCATAAGCGCACTTGCACTGCGACGAGCTTCAAAGCGCAGACCATGTCAAGATACCCAGAGGTAAGCCAACTCTAGCATGATGTACATAATTCACTAACGGACGGCTCGTCAAGGCGGACGAGGCTCAGCAAGGGCACTACAACGACGGGTATAACCCTTATGCAACCCAACCCGCTCCGGCAACGAACCCCTACGATCCACGCCAGTCGCAATATGGACATTATGATTCCCAGTATGCAGTGGGATATGAACACAATCAGTACGATACCAACCAGGGTTATCCCCCGGCACTCCCAGATCCCTTCCAGACACCAATGGACACCCGACCCACCTCGTACGCCACCGCACCGCTGCCCGATCCCTTCCAGACACCAATAGATACCCGACCCACCTCGTATGCCACCGCGCCGCTGCCTGATCCATACCAGCAGCAGCAGCCGCATGAGGTACACCCACTTCAAGAATCGTACACGGCTGTTCAGCCAGACTCGTTACCTGTGAATGATTATCTGGGGGAAACGTACAATCCATTCGACGGCCCGCAGTCGCATACTCCTGCACTACGCCAGTCGCAATTTGGGCAGACTTCTCAGTTCAATGATCACGAAGAAGACACGGACACGGGCGACATTCCACTTCTAAAGCGAGAGAGTCCCTATTCACGTCCCACTCTACCAGGTGGCTACAATGTGGTCCCCGACGCAGACGACGCGCAGCTGGAAACCAACATCCGCTACGGTCACATACCCCAACGCGTCCCACGGCGATACAAGACGCTCAAAAAAGTTGAACTTTTCCACGGCAATTTCGTCCTTGACTCTGCTGTCCCTTCCAAACTGCTCGACATGTGTGCGTTGCGCAACGAGCGCGAGTTTACGCACATGCGGTACTCGGCGGCGACCTCCGATCCCAACGACTTCAAGAACGATGGGTTTACGTTGAGGCAGGTTCATTACGATCCTCCGCGGCGCACGGAGTTATTTATCGTCATGACGATGTACAACGAGGACGAGGAACTGTTTTGCCGATCGATGCATGGCGTCATCAAGAACGTGGCACATTTGTGTAAACGGGATCGGAGCAAGACGTGGGGCAAGGATGGGTGGAAAAAGGTCGTGGTTTGCATCGTTAGCGATGGGCGTCAAAAGATTAACTCTCGGACGTTGAGTGTCATCGCTACGATGGGTGCATACCAAGAGGGGATAGCCAAGGTATGTGCGCCAAATACTGGCTTGGGCTCCACTAAAGGGCGAAAAAGAACATGGTCAACGGGAAACCTGTGACAGCTCACATCTACGAATATACCACTCAGAGTAAGTCGCATACATATTATATGCGACGTACGCTGATACGTTCCAGTCTCCGTCTCGCCCTCAATGAAGATTGAAGGTGCAGAGAAGGGCATAATCCCTGTTCAACTGATTTTCTGTCTCAAAGAGAAGAATCAAAAGAAAATCAACTCCCATCGCTGGTTTTTCAATGCTTTCGGGCCTATCCTTCAACCTAATGTATGTGTGCTCCTCGACGTTGGAACGATGCCCGGCCCCACTTCCATATACCATCTTTGGAAGGCCTTTGATATCAACTCCAACGTGGGCGGGGCTTGTGGAGAGATTGTGGCGCTCAAGGGCAAGTTTGGCCAATACCTCCTTAATCCGCTTGTCGCAGCGCAAAACTTTGAGTATAAGATGTCCAACATCCTGGATAAACCGTTGGAAAGCGTGTTTGGATATATAACTGTGTTGCCTGGTGCATTCAGTGCATATCGGTATATCGCTCTGCAAAACGACGTTACGGGAGAAGGTCCGCTGCAGAAATACTTTTTGGGAGAGAAGATGCACGGTGCAGGCGCGGATATCTTCACCGCCAATATGTATCTTGCTGAAGATAGGGTAAATTTCCAAATTTATTGTGATTCGTTTATTCATAAGTATTTTAGATTTTGTGTTGGGAGTTGGTCTCCAAACGCGGCGGCTCTTGGATTTTGCACTACGTGAAATCGGCGTATGCCATTACCGATGTCCCTGACCAAATTCCAGAGTTGATTTCTCAACGTCGACGTTGGCTCAATGGTTCATTCTTCGCTGCCGTGCACAGCACCTTCCACTTCCACTACATCTATCGTTCTTCGCACTCGTTCCTCCGCAAGTTTTGGATACATATCGAAATGATTTACCAATCATACAACTTGATATTTTCCTGGTTTTCTCTTGTATGTACTATCATCTCTCACGTGAATCGCATTGACATGCTTTAGGGTAACTACTATATCGCCTTTGTCATCCTCACAACCGCGTTGGAGGACTACATTTCGAGTTTGCATTATGTCAACGTCGTCCTGAACTACTTCTACCTGGGTCTTCTTATCATGTCTTTCCTGCTCTCAATGGGTAATCGGCCACAGGGTGCCAAGTGGACATATACGTTGGCTTTCATTGGGTTTGCTTTAATCACGATTTATATGACTGTGCGTTCCACAAATTTTCGTCTTCTCTTGGATTCGTATGACATGTATGACAGGTCGCAGCATTCCTCCTTGCTTACGAAGGTATTGAAAGTGTTGCCAAATCGGACGGCGGTACCATCAAAGCCAGTGATTTACTCTCGAACTCTATCTTCCGCGACATCATTTTGTCGCTTGCGGCTACCCTTGGACTTTACATTGTTTCATCGCTCTTATTCGTACGTCCACGGTGGATGTATAGTCGTCGAAATAACTAACGTTGGCCTAGTTCGAGCCATGGCACATGATTACCTCTTTCATACAATACCTTTTGATGGCACCATCATATATCGCGGTCTTGAATGTATACGCAGTAGGTTTCATTTAATTTTTTTGACTTAAATGGCGAGTCACTCACTCCTATACAGTTTGCCAACGTTCACGACGTGTCATGGGGTACAAAGGGCGATAACAAAGTTTCCACTGACCTTGGTGTTGTCTCTTCTGGTAAAGGTCCGAACAAGAATGAAGTCGAGGTTGCTGTGCCCACAGCGGAGACGGACATCAATGCTGCTTACGAGGATGCGATACATGTTTTATCTTCGAAGCCAGCGAAACCGGAAGCAAAGGTAGACCCGTCGACGTATCAGGAGGACTATTACAAAACTTTCCGGACAAACGTGAGTGATGTCGATTCAAGCTGGAGCGTTTTGATTTTGACCGAGTTGTTGCTTGGTTGTAGGTGCTGTTGGTTTGGACGTTGAGCAATGTATGTCCTCGTCCACTGTAAGTCGCAGGTGTCGTTTACTGACAGTTCTATGTAGGCTTTATTAGCTGCTGTTGTTGTGTATGTTTTGATCTTTACCAACTTTTGTATTCGCTCATCACCATGCTCTGTTTAGTGCGGCAATACCAAAAGCGGGGAGTGGGAATGCCTCTGCAGCCGTGAATGGCTACATGGCTTTTATTTTGTTTTCCGTCGCAGGGCTGGCATGTAAGTCACCTTGTTTATTCTTGCAGAACGTACCTAAAATGTGTACAGTCATTCGTTTCCTTGGCTCGACTTCGTACTTGATCGTGCGCATGTTTGCTGGAGAATAGCCGAGTAGAGATATTCTTTTCGCGAGTACACACACTTTTTATCATGAACAATTTTGATCGTAGGCTCCCTTAATACTGATGTGTTTACTCTGGTACAATGTATCCCACGCTTGTTCTTTTTAGTACTAGCGAAGTCGAGAATGTAGTTCCATCTTGGGAAAGTTGACCCTGATGTGCCAGGATGGAAGTTAGCCTCTACTAAACTCCCTAACTTGCGGTGTAAAAACATCGAAACAGTTTGAACTTATCATCTTGAGATCTGCGACCGACAAATTTCCATTTCAACATATTCGCGGAGACCATATACAGATGACATCTCGGCAGGGAAGGATTTCTCCTGGACCATCTTGGGCCATTCTTTCACGTACGTGCACGCCGTTTTGAATCCGACACGCGGCTTTTTTCAGCCCATACTAATCTATCTTTGCACTTGTCGTCATTTAGAACCCGCGTCAAGTCAAAGTTCGCTGGACGCGCGTGCGAGCGTTGGCAGCTACAATTCCGACCACGAACCAGAAGTAGACATGGCTGACGACGAACCAGAGCGTGGCGGCACATCACGAATGCCAGCAGGACCGTCAAACGCAAGACCGCTTCCCAGCCAAACTCCCCGCCTGAATCCCAATTCGAACGCGATTGGCATCAGCCGTTTGACGAATAGTAGCATGGCGAAACGCAAAGCCTCGTCGGGGGCGGACAACACGACGCCGTCGGGGAGGATAAGACCACCCAAGGTGCCGCGGCTGGATCTGGGTGCCGGTATGGGTGAGGTTCGAGGTGGCGTTACTAGTGTGGGTGCTGATCGTCCATTTTCATCATCGATTCCCCTATCTACTCCGATTCAAGGTGGGGGAAAGAGTGTGGCGGCGGGAGACGGAGCTGGCCCGAGTTCTCCAACGGAGCACCGGAGCACAGCGAGCACCAGTCCTGGTTCCTCGGATTTTCCGTACAGCCTTTCACACGCGGTTCGAAAAGCAGTCGCGCGGGATGAGGAGAGGGAGAGGGAGAAAGAACCATCACAGACACGAGGCTTGACATTATCCTCGACAACACGGCGCAACTCGCCAATTCAAACAGCGCGCAAGCATACGGTACAGGCGAAGAATGTTCGTAGGGTGACTACGGAAAAGCTGTTGAAGGATGCACAGAAAAAAAAGAGTACGTCAATTCTTCGTTTTCGATTTTGTTTTCGTTTTCGTGCATGACATGTGTTGGTATTGATACATTTCATTCGATACTTATCCTCGTCACTCTGATGACCCTCCCGCAAATCCATGTGCTTATAGAGGATGCCAGAATCGACGAATCGAGCGCATGGACGCGTGTCAGACCTAAATTCAAACGTACGTCGTCTGTGTCCTCTCGTTGAACTAACCCCTTCTCACCCCTTTCCTAGAAAGGCGCACGAATTACACTCAAGAGATGGCGCATACGCAACCACTGGACATGGCTAAACAACGCAGAAGAAGCAACAATGGCGTCGTTGCCATCGATAATAACACCTTTGAATTAACAGACTCGGGCGATTCGAGTCGGCGCCGGCACGCATCTCAGCCGTCTAGTGCGTTGGCGAACAAGGACGATCCGATCATCATCGTCGACAGTTCGGACGACAACCGGGTTCCGGTGAACCGTCCGAGGCGAGGGAGAGGGTCGGATCGGCCTCGGCAGCCGCCACCACAGGACGCAGATGTGATTTCGATACCTGACAGTGAGGAAGATGTGTTTAGGAGACCCAGTTCTTTGGCGCGTCCGGCGGCTTCGGCTGCGCAGGCGTCCACGTCGGTTGTGAATAGTGGTGCTTCATCATCGCGTCTCTCTCAGGGAGCTCCAGCAGCCCCGCTATCAGCACGTACGCCTGCAATAGCACCGACACCTGCACTACCAGTACCCGCACTTGCGACGGTATCCACCCCCGCACCACCTGCATCGACGACAATTTCCAGCACTGCACCTACATCATTTTCTACCCAGCTTCCCCACCGTCCGCCTTCGACACCCCCAGACATACAACGACAAGACGATGAACGACCTCCCGAAGATACGCCACGACAAGAGACAGAACTACCTTCCCAACACAGTCCATCACCTTCCTACGAGCCTCCACCAGACGACTTTGACGATCCATTTGGTAATATGGATTTTGACACCGGTGGAAATGATGCACACCCAAGCCCCGACAACACATTGGCAGGTTGGGATGGCTTTGATATGGGGCCCTCGTTGGCAACGTTGCCCGTGACGAGTCCCTCGGGCTCTGCGGCTGCGACCGTGCCTGAGGGTACCGAGGACGTGTTGGGGTCGGACGCATTGTTCGACTCGTATATGAACATGGACCAGCTGGGAGGGAACGAAGGTGTAGATCAAGGAGCGGAGGAGGATGTTCATCCTGGAGGAGACGAAGATGGGGCGGGAGAGCAAACCGAACAGGATGTCATGAATACGAAAGCGCCAGCATGCGAGGGAGGTGAGAGAGAGAAAACTCCGATATCAGGGACCAAGGACGGCGCCAACGTCGACCAGAGTCAGGACGTGGATGAGGATGCGAATGGAGGTGCGGATGTTCGCATGGGGAGCCTCGAGGAAGGAAAACTGGACAAAGATACGGCCGCGCCATCTACGCGTACCCCAGAGTCGCCAAAGAGCGCGGATATCGTGAGCCAGAAATCGACTTGGACGCTGGAGAGTGGGGAGATCAGGAGTCAACAGTCGAGAAGGAGCACGAGCACGGTAGAAAGTGGGGAAATCAACAGTCGACAACCGAGCCGCCGAGTGGAGACGCCAAACGGCAGGGAGATCTGGAGCCAGAAACCAAGACGGGAAGCGGAGACGCCGGAGAGTGGAGAGATTGTTTCGAGTCGGGGATCGAGTAGGTCCGAGGAGGTACGACCTGCTGTGGTACCCCTCGCACATTTACCTCCATCATCCTCGTTGTCGCCATCGTCTGCAAGTTCAGGTTCTGCAGCATCTCAGTCGCTTGGGCGCACGCGGACGCTAGTCATGCCAGATATCTCATCGTACAAGAGCGTACGGTTCAAACGAACGCCGCAGGAAGCGAGGCAAAATTCGTTCTTTTCGAGAGCTCTGAGTGGCTCGATGCGACCTGGGAGAACGCCAACGAGTGTTGCTGGGGAGGAGACGTGTGCGCCGGATAACGTGGCGCCGCCCGTGGACATGCTTGCGAGCGACAACAAGGTACAGAGCAAGGATGGGGGTGCTGATGTGCAAGACGATACTGCTACTTCGATTTCCGAAGCACCAGCGGTCTCCTCACCCAAAGCAGCTGTTCCGATGCTGAACCCGCAAACAGACACGCCAATTGCAATAGATGTGCAAAGAACAACTACTACAGACCGGGCTCGATCATTATCCGCCGAGCCGAGCACCACTGCGAACGACTTGAGCCTGTTACCACCGCCGTCCACGCAACCACCGCCGTCTTCAGGCCATAACTACACGTTGCAGTTCCAAACGCCTCCAGCAACGCAGCCCATCATTCGCAAGTCGAGTCGCCCGTTCATTGCGCCTCCGCGTGTGCCTAACCCGAGTACGCCAATGTCTCTGGTTGACTTGTTCAATGACTTGCGTAGGAATCAACTACAAACTGACAAGGAAAAGCGCGAGCGCGAGCTCGTTCGAAAGCGAGATGGCAACGCTAAATCTGCAGGTGCGATTGCCCTCCCGCCCTTGATTTCGTGTCTCGTCGCGGTGCTGACATGTGTGTTGATAGCGTCTCACGAAGGTTCTCCATCACGATCACAGTCCTCGACGTCGTCGCTTTCTTCTGCGTCGCGGATGGCCCTACCAACGCCGAGTTTGAACGAGATTCGTGCGTTGTTGGCCAGGCGGAACACCTTGCCTGCGAGTCAGGTTGCTCGACCGGAGCCTGCAACGCCTACACCAGTGCACCAGTCAAATGACGAAGATGTGGACGACGGCGTGTCATCTGCCTCTGTCTCTGTCTCTGCCGCCGCCGTCTCCGCGCCTGTGCTAGCAACGCCTGCACCAGTGCATCCGTCAAGTGACGAAGTGTATGGCACCGTGCCAGGGTCTGAGCCAGTCGCTGTCTCCGCGCCCTCGCCTGCGACCATGCAAGTATTCGAGCCGACAGGCAATACGATCATGAAGGACGCTGCAGGGAGTACCCCGAACCCGAAAACGACGACGGACTCTCTTGCAATGGCAGCGACCTCGTCAGATCTCCAGGCGACCACTTCTGGACCCAGCGTGTCATTGAGTGCGAGTGCGAAGAAAAGCAGGATTAGCTTTGTTCCGTTTGAAGCCTTTATTTCGCCTTTGCGAACGCGGGGCGGGACCAGGAACAAGGGCAAAAGCAAGCAGGTAGGCCATGCCGCCACTTGGTCTCGGGCATCCATGGGCATGGGCACCTCTCTCTCTCCGTTGTATTTGACGCAAAGGCCGAAGCATAAGGGACGCAAGTCGGAATCGGACGCGTTTGCGACGTATATCGTGCGGGGTGCGGCCGAGCGGATGGCCGAGCCTCGGGCCCACGCTGGTACGAGCACGGAAACGGACACGGACACGGACGCCAACGCGAATACGGAAGTAAGGTCGGGCCGAAAGTCGCTCGAACGATCGCCTTTACGACGACCAAGGTTCCCGGAGGGTCCGCGATCGTTGTCCTTGTCATCTTCGTCTATTGCGTCGCCCGAGATACGCGACGCGGTCTCACCTGCGTCTCCGGATATGGCTGGTCTGACGTCAGATGCCGATGGGGATGAGGATGGAGAGGATGAAGACGCTGATGATACGAATGTGATGGACGTCGGTTGCTGTGCAAGGGATGGTGCCGTTGAATCAGCGCACGTGGAAGAGGGGGCGGTGTTGGGTAAAAGTGGGGAAGCCAAGGAAATTGGCGAGACCGACGAGACGGAGACGTTGTCCCAACTCGCGTCCGTGCATCTATCGTTGGTTGGTTCAAAGCCGGAGCTGGCACAGCCAGAGACAACGAAAGAGGATGTCACGAGAGGGTCCAGTGTGGATAAGGTGGGCGAGATGGATGCGATGGTTGAGGTGTGTGCGATCCACGTAATATGTGGTGTGTTTCCTTCTTTTTGCTCATGTACGCGCCCTCTTGGTTTAGTCGACGGAGTCTTCCGGGGCGGAGGAAGAGGAAGACCGTGCAGCGACCGACTCTGCGGCGCAAGTGGTCAAAGAAAATGCGATCGTGGTGAGTCTTTGTGCTTGCCTGCTTCTGATGTTCTGTTCATGTATGCGGTGTAATTAGGTCGATGAACCTCGCGAGGAGGTTGAGATGAGCACATGTGCCCCGGAGACAACGTCGGATGAAGCACCCAGCCCTCCTGATCCCATGGAGGGAGATGCGGTGAGTAAAGACGTGTTTGTGCACAGTGCGATCGTGTATCTCATGGGCGTTGTTAATGCTTCAGATCTCCGTGGCGCATGTCGAATCTATTGAACCTGCGAGCGCAGATGATCAAGATGATAGTGCCACATCACCTGTCGAGCTCCCCTCAATCTCAAGAGACTCTGATGAAGACGCTATTGTCAACCAACGACCCAATCCGAGCGGAGGTGTAGATTCTGCCGACGAGTGCGATGCTCTTTTGACGTCACGCTCGGAGCAGTGCGAACTAGAAGAGGTACGTAGATTATTATTGGAGACTGTTCCTTGACTCATTGGACAGTTGGAGGGTATGGTCAGCAGCCACACCGCATCCAGTTCCTCGCTCGTGCCTCCCCGAACGCACTCGCGTTCATCTCGCAGTAGTTCGAAACGGAGGTCGCCTTCTGCTGACACCCACCTCGTTGATACGTCGGGTGTCTCTCGTCAACTTGGTGAGTACCGTACACTAACGTGGACCTCCTGGGTAGCGGAGTTGCGCGAGCGTCCGCCCGAGTACAGACTCGCCAAGAATCTCTCTCATTCGCTGCAAGATCACATGAACATTGTCGTGCCTCTCGCATTACGTAATTCCGATTTTGGCCGCAAGGTGTTTGAGGCGCATATCCGGGAAGCTATGTCGAACGAACCAGACGCGCCGGCGATCGAGATCTTTGATAACGGGATTGGGGACGAATCTACGCCGGCCTGGGAGTTTTGCTACACAAACGAGTTGTGGTATGGTGAAGGGGTACCACCGCCAGATGTCAAGGGCCTGCAGAGCTGTGGGTGTGTGGGGCGATGTGATCCCAAGTCGAAAACGTGCGCGTGTGCGCAACAACAGCGCCTTTGGACACAATCGTACATTGAAGATCAGGCCATGCCGCCGACGTGGCCGGGATCACCTTTCCTATACGACCACAAGGGACTGCTTCAGCGACTGGAATGCTGCCCCATTTTTGAGTGCAACCGGTTCTGTTCCTGTGACGAAGACTGTCCCAACCGAGTGCGTGTATTGTGCATGATTGAACCCGAACATTTAATGATGGTTTGAAATAGGTGGTACAGAATGGACGGAAGTGGCCCGTTCACATCGCCAAGACTGATCACAAGGGTTGGGGTAAATGGATCATGTCTATCCTAGAGTTTGATGCTGATAGGCTATGTTACAGGGGTGTTCGCGGGGAACAAAAAGATACCGAAAGGGTCCTTTATCGGGATCTACGCGGGAGAACTGCTGACGGAACAGGAAGGCGAAGAGCGTGGCAGGTACGTTGCGTTGCCGACAATGTACTACATGTCTGGAGTTGACACGCGACAGATACTATGACCTGTATGGCCGAACGTATTTATTTTCCATCGACTTTCACCATCTGAAACTGGGGATGGAAAACCCTGACGACTGGGATAACTTGTACGTTGTAGATGCGTATCACGCCGGAAACGTGAGTGCCCGTCGATGGTATTGCATGTGACTGATTGCCATTAACGGCCGCTAGTTTACGCGGTTCCTGGTGAGTGCACTTTTGCTTGCTGTGCTGGGAACGGGGCTGATGAGAGAGATACAGAACCATAGTTGTGATCCCAACTGTGGGATTTTTGCATGTTACATCGACGATGCAGACGTCAACAAGCCGCTCTTGGCTGTTTTCACGACGCGGGACGTGGAGGCCTGGGAAGAACTCTGTTTTTCATACTACGGAGATATCGAGGTGAGTGCGGACATAGTAGGCTGGGGGGTGTGCTGATGGAGGCGTTCAAGGACAAACGGGAAGAGATTCAGACTGCAAAGGATGCGGGGGAGAGCATGGCGCAGGAGTATGCTGTGCATGCTAAATGTCGATGCGAGGCGGAGAATTGCATCGGGCGATTGTTCAGTTGATGGGATCATGTCATTGTGTAATTAAACCCGAACTGAGGTTGTGACATAAAGTCGAACCTTCACATGACCAAAGAGCGGCTGATCACCAGAGATGTTCGTAAGAATAAAAGGCCCTTGTGCGCCCAGGCCGTCCGTTCATGGCCCTTTCCCGTCTCCTGCTCGCTGTCTCCCTCCTCCGCTCCGTGTGCGCCCTCTGGCCCATCCCCGCCGCCCTCGAGACGGGCACGACCCCGCTCGTCATCGCCTCGGACTTTTGCTACGACGTCGAGGGAGTCGATGGCGCCCCGAGCGATCTCTACGCCGCCGTTGACCAGGCCAAGTGGCACCTCATGAACGACAAGCTCGGTCGTCTCGTCGTCGGTCGCGGTGCCAATGACTCTGCCGCGCTGCTCGGCGCTCAGACTCTTTCCTCGCTCCGGCTCGTCCTCGCCAATGGCGCAGCCGTCGAGGACATTGCCTCGGAGTCCGTCAAACCTCTTGGCACGCGCAGCGAGGAATATGTGCTCACTATTCCCGCGGACGGTTCACCTGCGACGCTAACGGCCAATTCCACGCTTGGTCTGTATCGCGGACTGACGACGTTTGGCCAGCTGTGGTATTATTACCAGAACAAGATATATACGCTCGAAGCGCCTATTTCGATCACGGACGAGCCTGCTTATGTGCGTTTGTATCTAGCGTTTTTCTTCTGGCTTTAAATGGGCCCTTGTAGCCCTACCGTGGATTCATGCTCGACACGGCTAGGAACTTGTGTGTATTCGTATACTTCTCACAGAACGTGGAACTGAGGCCGTCGTCCCCAGTTTCCCTGTCAAGGATTTGTACAGGACACTCGACGCGATGAGTTGGGTCAAGATGAACACCTTCCATTGGCACATCGTCGACAGCCAGAGTTTCCCCCTCGTGATCTCCAAGTACCCAGAGCTTGCTGCCAACGGAGCCTACTCTGCAGAGGAGACTTATAGCGAAGCCGACGTACAGAGTATTACCCAGTATGCTGCTGCAGTGTGTCTCTTTCTTGGTTCCGTCAGTGTCGGATCTGTCACTCACATGTTGATTACAGCGTGGCATTGACGTTCTCTTGGTACGTTGTTGGGATGATAGAGTGAAATGACGACTCACGCGTGGCCCAGGAAATGGATACCCCCGGACATACCGCCGCCATCGGTGAATCCTACCCCGATTATATTGCCTGTTTCAATGCTGCCCCCTGGACGACCTACGCTAATGAACCTCCTGCCGGCCAACTCCGCTTCATGCTTCCCGACGTCGCCAACTTCACCACCTCGCTCCTGAGCGACGTCGCGTCGACCTTGCCCTCTTCCTACTTTAGCACTGGCGGTGATGAGCTGAACACCAATTGTTATGCCAATGACGAACCCTCTCAAGCGTACCTCAACGAAACCAAGTCGACGCTCACTGACGCCCTTGCTACGTTTACGCAAAGCACGCATGGTGCTCTGATTGCGCAAGGCAAGACTCCCGTCGTTTGGGAGGAGATGGTACTTGAGTGGAACCTCACCCTGTCCAACGAGACCATCGTCATGTGCGTGTCCCACAGCATGGATGATCCGTCGGAGCCACCTTCTGATGGTCCCTTGTTTAGGGTCTGGATCTCATCCGAGGATGCTGCTGCCGTAGCGGACTTGGGATATCGCATTGTTCAGGCACCTTCCAACTACTTTTATCTTGTGCGCGTGCTCTCGTTATCGATTTCATTATCTAATCTATTTTTGATAGGATTGTGGTGCGGGCGAGTGGTTGGGAGAGGACCCAACGGGGTGAGCTTTTGTCCTCTGTGCCATGAGTGCAACGAATAGGTACTGATGCCATCGGCGCTGATGATAATAGAAATAGCTGGTGTGACCCCTTCAAGACATGGTCCTGGGTGAGTGGACGTCTCTGTGCCTTGTACAGCCTCGAGGTCTTATCCGATCTTCTTTTCCTTTCTCAGGCGTACACCTTTGACCCGCTCGCCAACTTGACTGAATCCCAATATCATCTCGTTCTCGGAGGTGCGTCTTTGTACGTGCGGTTAATAACTGGTCATTGACGCGTACCAGGCGAGCAGCTACTTTGGACTGAACAGTCTGGACCTCAAAACCTTGACTCGATCGTCTGGCCTCGTGCAACTGCGTCGGCCGAGCTCTTTTGGAGCGCCAAATTGCCGACGGGTGAACCGCTCAATGTAACAGAGGCCTTGCCCCGCCTTCAGGTTGGTTTGCCTCGATGAGGAAGGAAGCGATTCTGACGCTCGTTTTTACATATAGGACTTGAGGTATAGGATGGTTCAGAGAGGTCTGAACGCGATCCAGCTCCAACCAGAATGGTGTGCGCTCAGGCCGTTCATGTGCGATCTGGACGCATGAAGAAGACAAAAGGTATGAGATGAGATGACGATTTTCTCCTTCTTTCCTGTTATTTTCACTTTGTCGGGTGTATTGTCGATTCGGACTCGATGAAACGAGAAACGATTCTTCACATGTTAATGAAACCAATTGCTTGTGTGAAATCAATGTTGTGGACTCAGCCCGTTGGTGTAGGAGTTCAAGTCATGCTACCTACCGATGTATCCCCGACTCTCACGGTAGTGGAGGAGGGTTTTCTCTGCAGCAAATGTGCCAGTCCAAACAAACGGACTTGCAGGAACGTTTTACTAAATAAGGAAAGTACTATCATTTGTCAATCGCTCGATATTGCCGCTCTGAAAAAGGCGTGTGCGCAATCCGAGCTCAAATCCCTTGACGAAGATGACACCAACTGCCTGCTAGAGGCAGTTGTATTGGGAGCTGTCACTGATGATGACTCTCCATGGCGAGCTCGAAGATTCTTAAGGTGAGCTGTTGTAAGCCCATCAGTGGCTTACCTATCGGCCATCCGCCACGATTGGCATCCATCACGTGCGCGATAGTATATATCTCCGCTGCTCGCCGTAGAGATAGCCAGTTGATCTTGCCCCCGTACTTCGTAGTCCCCCGTATAGAGCGTGGTCCTGTTCTGTGTGCCCGCCCGTCTCAGTGTTTCCTGCCGTTGGCCGCGGTGGGCTTTTCCACCAGTGCCTCTAGGGTTGCGGCTGTGTCTTCTGCGAATTCCGTGAAGTCTGGAAAAACAGGTGAGAGGGAATGTCGCTTGTGTTTGACTCCTGGCAATGACGCTCGCATTTTTCCATTTTTGTTCAGGATCACAAGCAATATGAATTTGCGATCTGCCCAATCCACTCGGATGGCACTATTCTGGTCTCCTGCGTGCACATGCTGAACTTGCGGACGCAAGGGTTGTCGCACCTAACATCCTTGACGCACAAGGGGTCCAGATTAGCCATGATGTGAATTCAAGGGATGGCCAGTTCGTGGAGGTAGAGGTGTACCTGAAACTGTGAGCTGCATTCTGTGTCATCTTCAAAAAAACCAAAAAAAGGCTGCCACTGATGATTCCAGTACAGATGGGCTATTCCGAACAGCACAACTAACCCTGATGGGTCCTGCGTATACCAATTGAGTTTGAAAGGTACTAAACAAACTCCTTTCCTCATCATTCGTACACAAAGGTGGACATGTTGTGTGCGGTGGAGCCTGGTAGTGCGAGGAAGAAGAAGGCGAACTATCATATATATCTTTTTCACAGCTCCAAGTCCTCCATGTCACCATATGGAGGACTTGGAGCTGTGTAAAAGATATATTTTATGATTGCAGACTTGTCTCACTCCGTATAATGTTTCTTGATCTAACATGCAAGAGCGAATGACTCAGACCCCTGCGCGACTGGACTCGTTCAGGACTTGAAGCTAGTATTATGTCACGGTCTGTCAGAAAGGTGGCTCGGTTGCCCTAGAACGTTGAGAACAAGCCTCTTGTGTGTGCTTGTCCATCACTGAGGTGCAGCAAGCAAAGAAAAGGGACGGCGCACTGTAGCCCGCTCTCACTAACCACTTGTGTCGCTCTCGATGTTTTGTGTGCCAATTTGGATTCACTCGCCCTCCGAGGACCTATGGAAGATAATGAAGAAAGATGGCAAAGGGCATTTCCTCTCGCGTTCGTTACCCGTACTACTATCAGTTTCCTATCTTGCAACTTGATAAACACAGATATTCCAACGAGTCACGATGGGG
This sequence comes from Austroboletus novae-zelandiae, assembly GCA_038090275.1. Lineage (NCBI taxonomy): Eukaryota > Fungi > Basidiomycota > Agaricomycetes > Boletales > Boletaceae > Austroboletus > Austroboletus novae-zelandiae. The sequence goes on along the minus strand of JBBPML010000040.1, from coordinate 62,620 downwards.
CCATATGGCGAAGCGATTGGGAAATTTCCTTCAGATACTTACTTACTCAGCGGAGCCGGCAATCATACGTGTCATTGGATGAGGATGTTATCTACCTTCCCTTGGCTCACTTTTCTTTCGAGTTGTACACATGGGGTTATGGTATTTCATGGGGACGACTTTGATCCATTTCAACCAAGGTAGGAAGAAGTTTAGAATTTATTGCCCGTGTTCCTTGTCATGGGGACTCTGAAGAGGCAACTGGGTCGAGAATTGAAACAGGAGTGCGCGATTTTGGATGAGTTTGTGCACTTTTAGCATACCAAAGACAGCGACGTCGACAGCGATCTACAATTCTGCGTCATTCTGGGCAACAGAGTTGCTGAGATAACACTAGTATGGCACATTTTCTCTCAGGGCTTCACTGGCAGCACATAGTAGCATCAACCTGTGTGAGGACAGCTTTCGCTCACTAGCCTTGCCGCCGATACTCCGAGTGACAACCTAAATCCGCCCTTGCAATGTACCACGGACTCAAACATCTTCGGACAGATGTGGGTAGAACTTCACCTTTCGATCTCGTGCTGGTTGGTGTTGTTCCTGATTGACCGTGGTGCACTATTGTGACAACAGAGTCTTGCATATAGGGTACGGGTTTGCAAAGTAGAAAACAAACGTATCTATTCTATTCTTCGTCGTCTGGTAAACATCGCGACAACAAAACCAAAATCGTGGTGAGTATTGCCAAGACGATATAGATCAAGTTGCCACCCAGAAGGTTGTACTCCTTGGAGATGGCAAACAACGTCGTCACCGATGCCGGTCCGATAGCACGCGCAATAGATGTCAGACTCTGATTGAGCCCATTCGTGGTACCGAGAGACTGCTTGTTCGGAGCTGCCTTGGTAACGAATACCATAATGACACCTACACGACTATGGTTAGACCATAGGTAATTTCCAGAGAATGGGCAGAACAAACTGATTGAAAGGTTGGCGAGAACAAAAAACGTAACCTGGGCAACAAGAAGGATCCAGATGATGGGACCGACTTTTCCTTGTGCTGTGACAATGGCGCTCATGACTGGACAAAGAAGGATCAGCGGGTAATACCAGAGAACAGCCCAACAGAACAGTTTTTTAGCCCCAAACCACTCAATCATCTTTGTGACCAACAGTGCTTGCACGCTCCCATTCATAACCCCAAATATAGCCAAGAATATGCCAATGGTGGAAGGCGGGAACCCTAGACCACCGATCTCAACAGGCGCCGAATAAAATAAAGGCTGAAGAACAAGGATGGCGATATTTGAAAGTCCCAACAATCCATTATTGGCAATAGGTATCATCACGGAGTAAGTCTTTATAAGACTTAACATTGGAGTGGGCTTGCCATCGTTCGCAGAAGGGTTGTCCAGAGCATTTTCGACTGGAATGCTTCCTGGTTGAACATTTTTACTCGTTTTCGACGGCAATGACTAGGATAAAGAACGCTTGGTCCTCAGTAAGCTAAACACAAGACAATGTCGTACCTCCTTCATGAATATTGCACACACCGAAAACGACAGCAACGTGAGAGTTCCAGCGACGAAGCACGGGAGAAAATATGGATACGTCTTCCAGAACTCGCCCCGGAAAATGTCAGGCCATCGGTCCTGTGGCCTCGCAAGTACACCACCATATAGTGGACTAATCAAGTCACGTTAGCTCGTGATTTCACCGCAGGGACAAACGCACGCGATTGTAGCACCAAGGTAAAAAACGGCTGGCATGAAGGAAAATGCTTGTGCCATATTGGAATGGTCTGTAATATCGCCGAGCATACTCTTCATCACCCCGACGTTACCGTTCAAGAGGCCTGCAAGACATCGGCTAGGCACTCGTTCAGCCAACTGACTTCTGGACAAAACACAAGTCCCACTTACCTTAAGATAAGTGTCATGAATGTGCGTGATAAGCCAAAGGCCAAATTCGAGACACTGAGTCCGAGCAAGCCAAATAAAATAACGGGTCGGCGGCCAATGAAATCTGACAGCCGGCTCCAATGCCAGACAGTCAGTGCCTGTGTGACGAAAAAAAGGGATTCCTGCGCAAATGTTGATATGTAATCATCTCTATGGACGTATAGACTTACAATGAGACCAGCATAATAACCGATCTTGCGATCATCTCCCCCTGTGACGCCGAGCTCGCCAACAAGCTAGTTCAAACGGTGAATAAACGAGTATCAAGTCGAACTATTGAACGAACCTGATTGATAAAGGGAAGAATGTACATGGACGAGAAAGGTTCCGCAACCAAGGCAGTAAAGACAAGGTTCATCTGACTCCATGGCAAAGGTGTCTTCAACTTTGTTCGAGCCTGACTCGGAAGAAGCGGGGTCTCTTCATCTTGAGACCTGGTTTGAATATTCATAGCAGGAGTTGACGAGGGAAGAATACTGTCAGCCAAGAATTGTTTGAACCAGGCAAGTTATTAATACCCTGGGATGACTCGGAGTCGTCGGTCGATGGAAGCGCTCCGTCGGCGGGGTACGCGGCTGACAAAACTCAAAACAATATCGTCCAATGGCCTAGCTTGACGGTTACATAAGCATACAGGATTTTACGTGATTTGCTCTTCCAAATCCAATGAGGTAATTTCTATGGTTGCCAGCTGCAACGGAAGTCATGCTGATACTCGGACTCGAGCGAATGAGGGTGGATGCGACGTATACTGGCGGATATGGCAGATGGTGAAACAAAGACAATAACATATGCACATAAGATACATCATGCCCTATACCCTACTAGTACGATAACGGTTCTCTTGGAATAGGGAGTTGATCTTGTTACTCTGAGGGACTCTAGACCGCTTCACCAGTGGTCCATCGAATGTTTTTGCAGGTCCAGGCAAGTATGATTCAGCACCCTTCTTACCTAGCCCGGCGAAGGTGGCTTGAAATTTACTCGGGCGGCGATCCTCGGCCGAGGCAACAGCTCCTCGTAACCTGTGCAAAATGCACGATGGTTCACTCGCATGTAATGCTGAGCGGGAACATCGTGTACTCCAGGCTCATTCAGAGGCCGTGTCTTTCTAGCTCTTTCAGAACCCCAGCAAAATTTCCCTCTGTTTAACGACGCTCACGACTTGGGCTCCCAAGGGCGACGATGACTCTAGCTTACACCGTTGTTGACACAGACACAGGCAGGGGTGCATCCTCCATGACCACTCCCGCTTGTCTTACACCTCCCAAAAGCGTAATCAAGTTCAACATGGAGCACGTGCTCGTGGAGGTTGACCCTCGTGTTTGGTCGAATGCCAGAAAGGCTCGTTCCTTGTCCGGCCGTCACGAGGTGTACAAGCTAATATCGATGACAATAATTCAATCTTGCTCGTTATCTCGGGAGGTCGTACGATTGCAGGTCTATGTGCTAATATTCACAATCGTGAGTGGTCTTGTATCTCTCCTGTCAGTATGCAACGCCAGACTGACGAGACACTAGCTGCAAACGCCTCCGAAATTAGCTTGAGCTTATCGCTTTTTATCTTTATCCAAGGGAATTTTCCTCTCGTATGGGGTACAGTGAGCGAGACAAAGGGAAGTAGGTCAACATATCATTTATGCGTCCACCGTGCATACTCAGTGGTTTTTTGCTGGTAGCTTGTTTACTTGTTTCCCCCTGTATTGTTTACAGCGGCCTCCACCATCGTGACCCTCTCAAAAACTATGGGTCTTGTCATTGATATGCGAGTAGTTCAGGTGGTTGGGTGATTTCTATTTTTTTTTTAACTCTGAATTCGCTACCCTAGCTCAAGCGCTGCAACTCTCGCAGATAATTATGAACTGCATCAGCGAGGGAGCATGATGGGCGTTTTCTACTCTGCGCCACTTTGGGGTTCTTCAATTGGATTTCTTCTCGGCGGCGTACTCACTACTTTAGCTGGGAGGTCATATTTTAGTTTCTTGTAATTTGGGGAGGAACCATATTTTCAGCCTTCTTGTTCCTATTCAAGGGTACGTTTAGGAACGAACGAAGTTTGACGCATCAAAAACGTTCTGAAGAGACGCATCCAAGAATGTAAACTAGCGGAAGAGAAGAGTGTCACGCAAGAAGGGCGACCTATCGGCGAGAAGAGGTCTGAAGACGGAAATTGTGGAACGCAGGCGCCTAGAAGTGATATCGAAGCGCAACCAGCGATCGCCCCAGCTCTTGCTATCAAAGGAGTCAAGTTGTCAATCAAGGACGCTAATCCGACTCCATTGCCTACAAATATTAAGCCGCATGAATGACATCTTTATTCTGTTCCCTTCGGGTAGGTACCACATCGTAGAGTTTGACGATTCTGAGTCCAATGTTTTGGCAGGACTTTTATCTGCATTCAACTAAAGCATAACATACACCTGTGCACGAACCTTGTCGCTCTGTTATAAATATGATATCCCGACAACGGGATTGGTGCTAATTGCCCATGGGATCGGTCAGTACATTTATACGATTCCGGAACCAATAGTTTCCTCGAACTGGTATTCTTTCCATCAGGAAGCAGGCTGTGCAGTGTCTTGGGTGGGCGATGGTCCGACAGGACGCTTACTCGAAATAAAACTGCAAATAGTGTAGTCAGCTATCCAGAGGTGAGTAGCTGGGAAGTAGTAACGTTCCGGCGACGGAAATTAAGTGATCAGTTACAGATGAGATTAGAAAGCACCAAGGTGGTCATGTGGGCGTTCCCTCCGATATGCATGGGTTTCGACCAGGAGCACGTGCATGTTGCGGCGATCTGCGTGATGCTTTTTTATATATCTGAGCTCACTTCCATGTGTGCCATTTTGTCTAAATGACACCCTCTTCCTTGTCTTGATCAGATGGATACATTGGAGCACGTTGGCATATATTATTGATGCTAGCGTTAGATGGTCGGTCGCTGGCACCATCTCCACGGTCTATTTGCACCATCGTTGCGGAAATCGCGGTACCATTGCAGGCAAGTCTTCCTGTCGCGTGGACGCTTGGTTTGGAGCTCACGCGTGGTTCCGAGTCAGGATGCAATTGGAGATGGAGGCCCTTATACATTGTGGGCTGGCTTGATGTTGTTGGCGGGGCTGATGATATAACATCTTGTATTATTGATAGAGTGATTGATGGAAGGCATTCGTGTTTTGGATCTAATTATTGTGTAAACGGTGGGTTCATAATGCCGAAACCACGAACGTTCACAGTCCAAGCGCCATGAACCAATTGTTTACACCGTCACTGAGATGCCACGAGAACAAGCCTCCAGGCGATTTGACATCGATCACACACATCCATCATGGAAGGTATCCCTGTCATCACCCACCTTTGTTCACAGATCATGGTACGGCGGCCAAACAGGTACATGTTTCGAATAGCCCGATTCGTGACGAATGCAATGCATATCACTCCACACAAGAATTCATGCCAATGTTGTGAACCACGCCTGCGACGAGCACCAGGAAGTCGCTGTCAACTCGGCGCAGAAATACTATGCACGTACTGACGAATTTTCAGCCTTAACATACGGTCTCAGTCTGTAGGTGCGAACAACAGATCACACTAAGAAGCTGGTGGAATAGACGCACGCATAGGGAAGTGCTTTATGCTGTGAGAGCAATGATCCACATTTATAAGGAATTTCGGCTGCATGACGTCAGCTGTCTAACTCCGTTGTACTGCCACTACAAACACACAGCCATTCTCCGAGACTTGCTGGCACGTACTTTGCATGGAGTATTATTCGCGCGCGGTACTGCAACGCTTCCATTGTTGACATCGCATTTCTCACGCGTTATCCTGATTACGGTTGTCCCCCATCTGACGCTGAGTATAGTTTCGGCGGTGACCCTTTCGATTCCGGTAGGCTGTTTTGACAATAGCAGTTTCTCAGAAGAGGAGAGAGCGCGCCTGAGAAGAAGCAAGGAGCCTGAAAAAAATCGAATGGGAAATTGGGCGCAATCGTTTACGTAGGTGAACTAGAGACTTAGTGGGATCCATCATCCATGTGTAAGTATTGTACGAATTTCATTTCCGTCTGCTGGAAGGTTCATCACTACAATCTGTAAGTCGGGTCCACTGTATATGCGCTTCTAGTTGATATCATGACTGAAGTTGAGAAGCACAAAAAATTTAATTTAAAATTTAAGTCAGGTCACGCCAATATGACGTCGATTGTCCTTAGTAGCGCCACGACGTTTAGGTACGCATATCAGAAGGAAGTTTATCTACTTTGTAGACCAGACTAAACAATAAAATAGGAATATAACTTAGCCAAATGTAGTCCCGAGTCTATCTGCAAACACAAGGTCCATCGGAGATCAAGAATAAACTAATCGGAATCCCGAAACAAGCGCCTATAACAGATGCCTCGAAGTCCCGTCGAAAACAAGCCTTACATACTCTTCAATCCATACATTTCGCTCCAATCGGAATACTTTTTGATCATTTCCGGCGTGATTTGTCTTCGAATTGACATCGCTACCTCTTCAAAAGCAATCTGTGGGACCTGATCAACGAAACAAAGTCAGTGAATATTGACTTTGATGGACGATATCAACCTACATGGGGCGCATGAATGTCTTTTTGCATCGTTAACAGCGCAGCTTCTTGACAGAGCGACATGATTTCTGCTCCGCTACACCCATCTGTCTGGCAGATGGGTGATTTTGGTCAGAGAATGATATATTGTCGCGATACGCATACTACACATACCATAAAGGCAATTTTGGAGATGTCAAACCCGGATTCCACCTTCATCTTCCGAGTTCGGATACGCAGGATCTCCTCCCTGCCCTCTTGGTCCGGTGGACCAATGAACAAGATGCGGTCGAGTCGACCAGGTCGTATCAACGCAGGGTCCTTGATATAGAAGTTGAGCCAAGCGCCATACGATTATGTTGCAGGTTGATCTCACCATGACATCAGGTCTATTGGTGGCCGCGATGATGGTCACACCGACCAGTTCTTGGACACCATCCATTTCGTTCAACAAGCTTGTTAGCACGCCTTCGTGAGATGACGTGCCCCCTCCTTCAGAATCCGATCGAGAAGTGCCAAGTGCATCTATCTCGTCCTGATACAATGAGCCATGGATCAGTGGCCATAACGTAGATGGGAATACACACAAAGAATATGATAGATGGCGATGCTGCACGAGCTTTCCTGAATATTTCACGTACTGCTCTCTCTGATTCACCAACGTATTTGCTGAGGAGCTGAAGAGGGGTTACCGGAACGCTCACGGGAGGTATCATGTCATTACCTCGGGACCTTTCACTGCCACAAAGTTGACTCCGCTCTCAGTAGCACAGGCACGCGCAAGGATCGTCTTACTGCATCCAGGTGGCCCATAGAGGAGAAGGCCTTTGGGTGGTCGCACGCCCAATCTCTCGAAAGCATCAGGATGAAGCAAAGGCCATTCAACGGTTTCACGTAGTTTCTGTATGACAGCGGCCTGACCGCCTACATCAATGTACCTCATGGGAGGCGTCTCCAGGAAGACGGATCGCATGGCAGACGGACGAACGCTCGGCAAGGCATCAGAAAGGTCTGCAATGGTGAGATCCAAAGCAGGTATCCCCGTTTCTTTTGAGTCCAAGGACGCTTTGGTGTTTACCCATCGTTTGATTGCAAGTGTACCTGCCTCACGAACGACGGCGCTCAGGTCAGCTCCAACGCACCCGTGTGCGCGGCCCGCAAGAGTACGAAGATCGGCCCGTGATATCGAATGAGGGGTTTTACCGAGCAGAACTTCCATGATTGCTGAACGTGCCTCGGCGTCCGGTACGCCTTGATAGGTCGGAAGAAAAAAGAATTTCAATTCTGATGCCCACGTGGTGCTGAGAATCTGTTCAAGTGCTTACCTATCTCAAATTCTCTATCAAATCTCCCTGGCCGTCGAAGTGCCGGGTCAATTGCATTGGGTCGGTTTGTCGTTCCGATAACCACAACCCTTTCCATCGTGCTATTTGCGGATTCGTTTTCCATTCCGTCCATGATCGTCAGCAAAGTGGCGACCACTCGTTTTTCGACTTCTCCGCCGGCGCCCTCCTCACGCCGCGGGACTAACGCGTCAATCTCGTCCAACACAACGATGCACGGGCTCTTGGCGCGCGCATTTCGGAAGACCTCTCGGAGTCGCGCTTCAGTCTCTCCATGATATGCCGACGATAGCTCCGGTCCGTTGATAATAATGACAGAAGATCTCGTAGACGCAGCTATGGCACGTGCCAGATGCGTTTTGCCTGTTCCTGGAGGACCATGCAGCAATATTCCCCTCGGTGGCTTAAGACCTACATGTTCACATACAGGGTAAGTTGTAACACATGTATCTCCCAGGTATGACTCACCAAAATGTGCAAACAGCTCCGGCCTTGTGAGAGGAATCTCGATTAAATCGCGTATCTCCGCAATCGTTTTGTCGAGTCCTCCAACTTTTGCGTATGCATCAGACGGAGTTGTTTGTTCAAGAGTTTCAATATCTGGCTGAAAAAGTACGTGTCAGCATCGTATTCGGAGTACGTTGCCCAACAAAGTCTCATGACGGCATACCTTGTGAGGATAGTCAGCCTGTTGATCGGTGTCATTTTCCAAGATGCAGACGGATGTATCCCACCCTGTTGTCCACAAAAGAAGCCGGGAGTGGAGCGAAAGTGATTCGACTTCTTCGGCCACGGAGCGGACAATGTCACCCGCTCCGGGAGAATCCACTGAGATGAAATCAATGATAAATCTCCGACATTGTCCTTCATATAACACTTCCACAACCTGGGAAGATGTGATGAATTTAAGTCCAACTGTCAGAATTATATTCAGTTAAAAATTAGCATGGCAGTGGAACGCAGGGATAGGTCAGGTACTTACCAAGGTGCTCTCGCAATAACAGTACAAGCCAATCCCTGCGTTTTCCTGAATCAGGAGAGCCAACATGGGCATTCTTAGTTTCCCCCCTGAAAATTTCCCGCAGACGAATATATCCAGCTTCTCGGGCGTCGCGCAACGAAGGCAGGTTTTCCTTATTGTTGGGTTTTCCATGCAAGGGAAATACTTGGACCTGTCTACCTTCTTCGAGGCTTGCCGTGAGGAACAATGAAGGAGATAGCAAGATTGCTAGAGGGGGAAATACCCATGACCGCGGGATTGGTTCAGTAACGCAATGGCATAGACATCGCATAATATCGTACTTGCCATTCTGTAAAACGTCTATAGATGGCCACACAACACCCACTGCGAAGTTCTGTCATGCGGGGGAAAATGAGTCGTTCGGAAACGCCATGACGGTAGAGGCGATGTATTTCCAGCCCCGCTGTCTCTTACCTTATTCGCATTGCCGTTATCTGCTTGCGATAAGGCTATCACGTCGCCAGAACACAACTTCAGGGTCTTCAGGATGTCTGGATGGACGATAACGCGCTTCGCACTGCGCGATTCTCCCTCCGCTGTTTCCGATAGTGAAACTGTAAACTTCGGGACAGACATTTGCCTTGTCAAAGCTATCAGCGTTGAATTTGCAAGGGCGATCGTGTGTATGAATGCGGCATTACCAAGTTTTTTTGTTTGCAATGGTTCTGAGTGAGCCTGGGACCCAGTGGATCCTGTCAAGAAAGACAAACACTACCAGAAAATAATTGATCGATAGGGCAGCAAAGAAGCTTCAAGGGTGACCCAATGGACGTGGAAATAGATGTAGATGTGATCTTCTACTCCGCATGCTCAGTGCTTTCCTCATCGCAGCTTCATTTATCCGATTTATGCCACGCCGGCATACTCCGTCCTGTCACACAAGCGACCACATCTTGTCCAAAACACACTAGGAGGATTTCCGCGCAAGAGATAAGTGACGGCTCTGATTGCTGACGTGGTGGTATTTGAATATTTCCTAGCGAAGAGTCATTCATACACTTGAGGATTCGCGCTATCGACCAATAGGGGATAACCCGCCACTGGTGTTTCGGCGCCGTTTGTGCCACACATGTCACTAGTGCAACGTGTGTTGGCCATAAACTGTCAAATTTACCGTTCTGCCCGGACCACCACTAGTGGCATGCCATTGATTAATAATCCGGCACGCCGTGACGCTCCACAGCCTGCACTCCACAGACCTCGTTTCTGTGCGTCCTTTCGTGTTTACAACCCCGTAAATGAAGCTAACTAAGTATGTACAATCCTGCAGTCTCATCACCACGAAAGAAACTCATTCGATCCTGCTCCCAGGCGGCGAATCGTTGAGATGGCGCCGCTTGCCCCAAGGGTATATCTTGCACCCGCATAGCCTTTCATCAGAATCTCAGGAGCGGCAGCGCTCACCACTATTAGCCGCATAATCTCAATGGCCCTATAACACGGCCATCGCGACCATGGACACTCGATCGATTGCGGGTGCAGTGGCGTCTCATCCACCTTACGCAGTAAACTCGTGATAGCCTTCCCTTTGTTCTATGCCAAGCGCAAACACAGGTACACCCCCTGCATCGTTCACAACGTTGACAAGTCACAAAAGGCACTTGGGGCGCAATTATGGTTCCGAATTGATATTTATAACACATTGTTCAAACGTTATATTCCCCACAATGAGCTAATGATCGCGAACATGTGTAGGAAAGGTCCTTGGTCGGCGGAAAATGACAGTACTTTCGTGACTGAAATAAGGCGGATAAAGGACGCGCCTACCGGGTGTACGTAGCAGCAGGTTCCAAACCCAGATACGGCCTGAGTGCACGTTCTTCACTCGGACTACCACGGCCGCCCTCTATCGATCCCATCGATATCAGACAATATGGCTCATGCTCGGTTTTTTCTGCGAGCGGCAGGCTTGCACCTCGTGAGACGCAGCAAAGAAGACATCGGATAGAATGACAAATCTCCTTCGGCAAGTGCGCACTAGTTTATGTGCCTCGCAGAAACGATTTACGCTGCCAAGTTGAAAATAAATAAAAATAAAAATACGAAACAGATACGGATCATGGCAGCATGCTGGACCACATTAGGCCCATAAATCTCGAGACTACTGTTGAATCAATCTGATCTCTTTTCCGAACCGAATAGGCTCCCGATTGAGAGTAACCGAACAGCCGCATCATGGCCGAATGTACGATGACGCGGATGCATACTGCTGGATCAGGGTTCCCGGGCCAGCTATCTTTGTTCCGAATGCTCAGGGAAGCTGCTTATAGCCAAGATGTCCCAGATAACTTCACTACATTACAATCCTCTTCTGATAAAGAACATCGCGATCTGGCCAGCCACATGACAAACATGCTGAATATGAGGAAAGATTGGAAAGATGCAACGTGCACCGGCCCCCCTTCACTCTCACCTTCCCTATTTAGCCAATGGACTTGCAGGTACCGCGGCGGTACAGCAAGTTGGCGTGTGGGACCTTTTTTTTTTTTTTGATTGCACGCCTATGGTGTACAATTGCGTTTCGACATGGCGTATAGGCTTTCCGGTGCTCGAAAACCTATAAAGCCGTGACAGCCGAAGCCGTCCCTCTCCAACTCTTTCCCCCCTTCCTCTTCACGGTCCTCCGTTGTCTCCCCTCCCACGCTAAACCATGTGTCGACAAGTAGCGTAAGTACCGACGTGGTCGTTGTCGTTGTCGCCGTTCGTTTGTTTCAGTGGCACTGAGAACCTATTTTTACAGGGAGGGTACGCGCTGGCTAAAGTGTGGTGTATGTGACGTTTCCTTCGTTATCCCGTGTGGTGGTGTTAAATCGGCAACAATAGCACTTCCAACGACACCTAGTTGTCGCAATCATGGATTGTGACTCGACGCGATGTGAACGCAGTTACCGGCATTCCCCCAACTGTAGGCATCCGAACTGTACCAAGGTGGGTAATTTCGGAACTCCGTGTAAAGCCGTGCCTTATGGTGATGGTTGCGGTGAAAAATAGAACTTTGGTGAGGAGATACAGCGATCCATAGACGACGTCAACGAGTTCTGCTTCCAATGCCGTACGGCAATGAGCCGGCGGCACTCATAAAACATCCATTCACAGTTCTAGCTGGATGAACACGATTGCACCATACCTGTATCATTGCATGTTAATAGTGTCATATTAGGATCCGTGAACTCGTTCTGACGCATTAAGGCGTGAGGCCAACACGATGTGGCGGTGGTTATGTTCCACAGAAATGTGCCAAGGACTAATGGGTCCGTCCGTCATGTCAGCCCAAGTAGCGCTGACGTGGGCAGAGACATACTTAATATTCCGAATATGTTCGAAATAAGTTCGCTGGACATTAACCATACCATGAAGCACACCAAATTCCGCGGCGCAACATTTGATTTAATCAAATGTCAAATCCAAGAAGTAACGCGCGCTTTGACGTCGGGCCACCTTCTAGTGGAGCAAGAACTTTTCGCCGGAATGTCATACGGTATGCACCCTAGGATGCAGATGCTTTATCGGCCATAGGTGCCTAACAGGGGCGCGAGAGCACGTAGTCCTCATTCATCATTGCGCTGGAAAGCTCCGGTTTCCGTTACTCGCCTCCACCAGATGCTGCACATTTAGTTATGTTTCAGGATAAAATATGCAAGTCCTCTATTCGTGGTTGGTACAGTGGATTAAACGGGTCGACAATCACTATTGCCGAAGCTCCAACAAGCTTCACGGATGTGTTTAGTGGGGGTGGTTCTTGTGGTACTCTAATCAATATGTCAGCGTGCACACACGTCAGTATAATGGACTGCATACTCAAGTGCACTGTAGACGAGATCATGGTGTGTGAGTAACAGTTTCAAGGACCGCAAGCACCAACGTACTGTTGTAGTCCAAGGTGTAACCAACACCAAAGAAGAAGAGGATCGCGAGACCCAGCCCCCTCGCTGCCTTCTTCTCCGGATCAAACGCTGCTGCTGGTGCACGGCCTTTTGGAAGCTTGGAGTAAAAGTTCACCAAAGGCGCGAGGCCCTCCCCAGAACCTGCGGACTAGAAAACAAATTTAAAGGACAAAATCACCTACGGGAACGAAAACGTACGAGATGAGAAGGAGTCGCAATTTTGGGGGGGATGAGACCCGTGAACTGGCGGCGGACGAGAGTAGGCAGCATAACAGGCGACTGGAATAATTTGCAAGCTGGCAGCGGAATAGGTCGGGTGAACCAGAGTGTTTGGACCTGTTTGTTGCTGTCCCACGATCACGCATCAATCATTGATCGGACAATGTACGTCAAAGAACAATAGCTAACTTGGTTGTGGACAACGAAAATCGATTAGAAAACCGAGTCCAAGGACCTGAAGCTCGCTTCTATTCATCTCTTATTCCAAACATGATCTCGATAATCGCTGCCCACCTCTTTGCCGCTCTCTTTGCCTCTTGCTACGTTGGTTCAATATATATTTCCAAGCATGCACGACTGTCCTTTTCAAAGTCCAAAGTATACCTTGACCGTGGGCTCGAGAGGCTTAAGTTACGCACTGAACGCTGGAGGGATGACCCGGACGTCATCCGGGTGCGTCTTGTCAGTGTGAGCTGCGGGACCCTCGTCTGTTGTATATTTCTGTCCATCCTGATGCATTGCATCGCAAAAGATGTGAGCCTTTCAGTTGCTATGGCTTGCTAGCTGACGATAGCAGTTTCGGACAGCAGCGTACATGACCGTCAGCCACCTCGGGCTTGCCACTACCAATATTTTCCCCCATCTTATAACTCCTCTATGCTTTCTCGGGCCGCTATACGGGCATTATTTACGCGAGACACTGCCCGGTCAGCGTCACTGGTCTTTTCGAGAAAATGTAGTCTCCTTTGTTTTTTCCATCGAAGGAATACGTAACTTTGTTGTTGTGGGTGATTAAACGCCATTGACTATGGATCTACGCTAATTGCACGATCTAGGCCCCCATCACGGAAGAAGTTGTCTTTCGGGCATGTGTTCTCGCCGTGTACCACCTAGCGCAGGCGTCGAGGACACGAATGATCTCCTTATGTTCGCTGCTATTTGGGGCAGGTGAAACTCCATTTTGAGTGGGTCATGTATAACACGAGCTTACCTCCCTCGTTTCAGCTCATGCACACCATGCTTGGGAGGTATACAACAGGTATGGACGCACTCCAGCAGCCTTGAAGCGTGCCGCGCTTGGGACAGGTCAGATGGTCTCGGTGGGTATTCGCCCTTGCTAACTACCGATGGATCTAGCTTTTCAATTTACCTATACGTGGGTCTTCGGTTCTTATTGCACCTACCTCTTCCTTCGCACGGGATCTATATTCCCACCAATCACGGCCCACATATTCTGCAATATCATGGGGGTCCCTCAGCCTACTTATGATATCAGCGAGAGACCGGACCGGAAATTAGGTCAGTTTTATCGTCTCGTTTTCGTCATGGTGATTTATGACGGCACGGCCAATAGATATCATTGTTGCCTACGTCATGGGCATCGTCGGCTTCGTGTGTTTGCTTGGTAGATGGACATACACAGAGGGTTCATTGTTCTGGAACTAGAATATCCTGTTCTTTGACGCTGGCTCGTCAACATTATAATAGATAATAACCATGTACCTGTCAAGCGCTTACTAGATAGTGCACTTGGAAACGGCCCTTGGCGATGGTCGGAAGGATTCTTCATGGTTGTGGGTCACGTGACATAATCATATTGCCAATGAAAGCTGTTTATCGATCAAACGGCCTTGAACAACGTTGGCAACTATCGTTGAGTTCCGCTGTCCTCGCTGCCCCGGTGGAGTCCAGCTCCTTCATTATCGTGTAAAATGCCTCATATACGAGCCAAGCGACCGGTAAGTAAACAAGAGAAAGCTCAACGGTGAGGGTACAGTTTCTCATTTCCCTTGACATCAACTCTAACCGGAAAACGTCCGATGATTCATTTTCGCAGAGCAACCGATTTGGCCCCCGGGCTTTCCATAGAAAATGAGCGTATTCCGAAGTCCGTCTCACGTATTCTCGGCGCTGAACAAATTCGGCGAGAATATCGGAAGAAGCGGCAACGCGAAGACATGAGTCATTCGGACAAGGGCGACGTCGAGCGCAAAAAAAGGCGCCTGGATGTAAACAATGTCAAAGGCGACGACGGAGGAACCGCGGCGCTTAGGATCCAGCCCACTGAGACCGTTGTTCAATTCAACAGGTGAGTTGATGTGATATGAAACTTGTCAACACGAGCATCATTGAATTCACTGCCTCACAGACGGGTGGAAAATAGTATGATGCCTCTCATCAAATCGGCCCTGCAGCAGTCATCTGCGCAGGCGCGCAAAGTGCGGAGAGAAGAAGAGGCACAGCAAACGCTAAAGCGGGGCAAACAAGGGAACAAAGCCCACGACCCACCCCCGACTAGTTCGAAAAAGGATCTCGATTCAACGTCGCCGGCCGTCGAGGAACTTGTAAACCCTCGGCATACTACAAAGGAATTTCAGGTGGCCTCGACCAGTGCTCCCCGCCGTCTTAACGACATCGTACAGGAACCTCCAGACATAAAAAAACCTCCCCGTGGCGCGATAAAGAACGTTATGGCACCTCCCGGAGGGTTGAGCATGGCTCAAAAGGTGATGATGGAGGAGGAAAGGGACAAGGCTATCAGACATTACCGAGAACTGAAAGCTAGAAAGCTACGCGAAAGTGGTGGTATAGAGGATGGCTAACTGGCTGGAAGCACCGAGGGACTACCATAACCAGATCCTCTACTCTTTTACATCAGCCGGAAGTGGACCAAAATAGCAGACGGGCTGGCAACTGGATGACGGTTCGTACAGCAGATTCAATTGTTGTACTGTGTTGCTATCTCTACCCAAAGGAATGCGATTCGAATCGTTTCCCCTCCATTCCCTTCCGGGTTTTCTGGCTGAGCTCTACACGATGACTCCATGATAGACGCGCTCCCAAGCCTCTTTGCTGTATTGTTCAGGCGCTGATTTCCTTTCCCATTCTATGGCCGAGGTATGTCCTCCTGCCGATTTTCGGGTACCTAGATAAAACTTTTCAACTCCGTCCATGGCGGATGCAGTCGAGATGCAAACTGAGAGCGGACTCGAAAAGTATCGTCATTGAAGCACCGAATTCTATTCGGATCCCACATGCCACTCCTATCATCATGACAATGGCAAGCTTGAAAGTTGACCCGTTCCGTCATGGAGGCATGGTGGTAAGCACGCACATGTGTGGAGAACCACCTTCCGGAGTGCTGTTGCATCAGTGAGGCAGTATCGTCAGCTCGGTCCGTCGACAGAGGGGAGTTTGTGTGCCCCGGTCCGCGCGATTCGCTCTGCGTTTTGAATGATAGCCGCTAATGTGCATCTTCACGCAGACAACGATATTAGGTAGCTGGATGACTCCCTCCGTTGTCTTCGGGAACCGAACGCGGTGTGATCCGACGTCCGTGGCCTCTTTTATAGCTCGCACTCCCCACGAGAGTTCTCGTTGCGACTCCTCCTGCCCTCACCTCCGTCCTCTCAAGTGGGACGACGAAAGCAATGGCTGACATCGAGAAGCAGCCATCGTTGCCGACGCGCAGGTCCAGTCTTGAGGGGATGACATACGAGGTCTCCCCGCGGAATAGCACCTTGCAACCCGAGACACCATTGATACCCGCCACAGATGACGACGCGAACGAAAGCCCCAAAGCATGGTTGGCTGTCTTTGGCAGCTTCCTCGTGCTCTTCTGTTCCTTTGGGCAGCTCACTGCGTTTGGCACATTTCAGTCGTGGTATTCAACCCACCAGCTTGCATCCCATTCGCTGTTCAGCATATCGTGGATAGGTTCTCTGCAGCTCTGGACGTTTTTCTTTATGGTATGTCGACTTGTCGTGATCCTACCGTGCGCCTGTGACCGTTTTTATTTAGGGCGGGCCCATAGGGTGTCTTTTCGATGCTTATGGTCCCACGCCGTTGCTATGCTCCGGATGTGTTGTCTTGGTCTCCAGTCTTGCGTTGACCAGCGTCTGCGTGCAATATTATGAGTATTTACTGGCTCAAGGTGTCCTATTTGGTTTTGGTGTCGCAATGTTGTAAGTTTGCCTATCGCCGTCATGCGCCAAGGGTTAATTTGACGACGATCTAGATTCTACCCGTCGATTGCCTGTGTGGCGACACACTTTGACAAGTATCGTGCAACTGCTATAGGCATCGTGTCTGCCGGATCTAGTTGTGGTAACGTATTCTCCGTCTCGATGTGAATCATTTCTTATTTTGACTTAGGGGGCGTCGTTTATCCCATCATGCTTCGTTACCTATTCGGTACTGTTGGGTTTGGATGGGCAGTCAGGATTTCGGCACTGGTTGCAATCGTCCTTTGTCTGGTTGCAATTCCTACTGTGAGGTTGCGTCATCCCACCAAGAAGAAGACAGGCTTGGTAGTGGACGTGCGGATGATAAAAGACGGTCGGTTTCTACTTCTTGTCTCGGGATCCTTTTTTGTTTGTCTAGGTGCGCCTGGTTCTTCGCAGTGCCCGTGAATCCTCTTCTGATCTTGATCTGAACAAGGCATCTTCATACCTTACTTTTACATTTCTGATTACGCCGAGAGTCTGCACGTTCCGCATAGCGCAGCGTTTTACGTTCTTTCGGCCATGAACGCCGGAGGGATCTTTGGCCGCATCGCCCCAGCGTGGTTGTCTGACAAGTTGGGACGATTCAATCTGCTCTGTCCGTCTGCCTTTCTCTCCGGACTCTCGTGCCTCGTCTTTTGGATGTTTAGCAAAAATTTCGCCACGATCACCGTCTTTGCCGCAGTGTACGGACTGCTGTCTGGAGCGTTCATCTCGGTCGTCACCCCGTGCGTAGCGCAGATATCTGAAATC
Organism: Austroboletus novae-zelandiae; assembly: GCA_038090275.1. Classification (NCBI taxonomy): domain Eukaryota; kingdom Fungi; phylum Basidiomycota; class Agaricomycetes; order Boletales; family Boletaceae; genus Austroboletus; species Austroboletus novae-zelandiae. Next base: position 44,885 of record JBBPML010000040.1, on the reverse strand, counting down.
CGAGAGATCGGGACGCGCATCGGCGCACTGTACACGCTCATCTCAGTGCCGTGCGTTCCCCCCTACTCTCGTTTGATCTCTCGGTGTATCTCATCTGTTTTTTTTTCGCGTGTATGTTTCGATCACCATCCGGACCGCGTCTCGCCCTCTCGTCCGCAGATCGCTCTTTGGTGGACCGATCGCAGGTGCGTTGGTGCAACGACAACATGGGCTGTATACGGCCAGCATCGCGCTCGCGGGATCAAGCATGATACTCGGCTCCATGTTTTTATGCATATCGAAATGGATGATCGACCGGCAGCTGCTATCTCGCGTATAGACGCGCGTGCGCGTCCACGTTGCGACCCGGGCGTTTAATGCCACGCACGACGAAGCCACGCCTTATTCTGTTTATGTCTCTCTTTTTTTTTCCCTCCAAGTTCTTTATCCTGTGACGGGTTGGATCACGAACACTTTTATTTGTGTAGCATCAATGTAGCCTTTAACTTCGTCGAAAAGAAGACGCACACGAAATGTGAGCGAACGAGCGTCGGTCGATGGCGGGGAGGGGGTGTTGAGATGTATTGCAGATAGAACAATTATAAGTGAGCGACGAGGGGCGACGAACAATAGGCTACGAGTATTTCCGACCTGAGAAGGAATCACAAAGACAACAAGTAAGAAAAGAAAAGAAAAGACTCCGGTATCAAACAAAGTCAAAAAGGGGGACGGAAATATGCTATGAAGCGGCGCGAATCGACGAGCGTGTTGGGGACACGCCAATAGGACATATGTGATCGGTGGAGCGATGTACAAATCTAAAACGTTTCTTCTTCTTCAGCAGGCGCGGCATTCTCCGGGACCTCGAATCCTTCCTTTGAGGGCGTCAGTCTGACAATGGAAGTCCGTTTGTTAAAGATCTGGGGTGCTTGCCTCTGTCGAGTACAGAATCCTTTGGATTTCCTTAAGGGAGTCGTCCTGCTGTCCCGAGCTTTCCAGAGCCTCGACTTGCTGTTGCACGAGAATTTCGATATCACGAAGCTGTAAAAGGCGTGGGCAAACATGAGTATTAAAAGAAGCGCGGTGAACTGGGATCGGGCTACTTTGGCAAAGTAAAAGTCGCGCTCCTTTTCTAGACCTTCCATGTGCGTGGACATGTCGCGAAGCTGTGCTTGGAGACTCTGGACGGCCTCGTTTGGCTGCGTTGATCCGGCGCGATGGCCGCTGACTGGTGTTTTTCCGCCGGACCTGCCTGCGGTGCTGAGGCCGCTGGTGCTGCGAGGACCGGAGAGGGGCGCGATGGTGGCTGGTGTATCAGTGGGGGCACCCTTCCTCCGTGCCACGGGGTCATAGCCTTGACCACCGTAGTTTGAGTCCCAGAAACGCTTGATCCACTGCAAGAACTCGAGGTTGTCTCTGCCACAGATCCGGGGTCACGATGTGGCGCATCAAGAGGGCGGACGGGAGGAGTACGCACTGCATTTTGCACTTTACGAGCTTTTCGATGACTATGGGCTGGAGGGAGGAGGCCGTGAGGAGGCGTCGGCGCATGGATGTGTGCGAGGACGGACCTTTTCGATTTTCTTCGTCTTGAAGATGTTTTGCAAGACTTTGTAATTCGCGACGAACTCGTACTCGTGTTTGGCGTTCATCTTGACGCGAGCCATCGGCACGTCGCCTGTGGGGCGTGTCAATGGGCCGATCGGATGGGGATCTGTGGGCGATGGGGCGCACCGTAGACGGAGTCGAGGATTTGGCAGTAGGCTGCGCCGGTGCCGCACTGCTCGACCTTTGTGTAGTTGAGCTGGAGGAGCTCGTTGACCCAGGCGAGCAGATCTGTGCGAGAGACGGCCATTGACGTGGTGGTTGAAGAGAAAAACGGAGCAAGGGTCCAGCCGAACCAAGTATGGCCACACTCGCGCCTTTCGGTTGACGCCGTCCACGACGATGCCGCCCAGCGCCCTCACGCCCGACGTCTGCGCCCGAGTCGTCCGCTGGACACGCCGCGGGGACCTGGCCGCCCTCTGTCGGACGTGCAAGGCTCTCCAGCACGACGCAGAGGCCAAGCTGTACGAAGTCATCATGTCGCCGAACGTCCAGACCACACTCGGCGCCTGCCAGTCCATCGTCTCCCAGCCCCGCCTGGGCCCACACGTCCGCTCCTTCTGCTTCGTCCCCGACGCCAGGCGCACCCAGCGCGACATCCCAGCGCAGTTCTGGTCCACCCTCCAGCGCGCGCTCTCCAAGATGCGCTCTCTCGAACATCTCTTCCTCCAGGACCCTGCGTTTTCGAGCAGCTGGGTCTTGGGCGACATTGCCCACATCCCTTTCCAACTTCTCGAAGCAAGCCTCCTTTTCTTCTGGGACACACATCTCGTCAAGTTCCTGGAAAGCCAAAATAAACTCAAAAGCTTACACACCGTAGACGGCCCGGTCGACGACCCTGCCCTGCACCTCGAACCGGGCAGCCTTCCCGAACTCCGTCTCTTTGACGGCCCTCTCCCCGCCGCGGAACACATTGTGCACGTCGGCTCGACCCTCACACATCTCCAGGTCGTGTTGGACAAAAATTCCGAGCGTGACGTCTTGGCGTTCATTCCGAAACTATTTCATCTCGCGTCTTCTCTTCGGGCCCTGAGCATACTCCACCTACCAGAAGGCCTTTCTATCGATGTATTCCGATCAATTACAAAAACGTGCCCCCAACTCCGTCATATCGGCACGATCCCACTCCCATTGCCTCGGAACGTAAGACTCTCCCTATTTACGGTCGCCTAACACCGTCGTCTGAACACTTTCTAGTCATATCGTTTCCACGGCTCGCTGATGGCTATGCGCCAACTGCGAGTATTGGAAGTCGACGTCACTTCGTGGGCTTCACCACCCACAGGAATACACCAGCGTGCAATCGCCGCTGAAATTCGCATCTACTCGCCTTTGATGGAGTACGTCTGCTTTCGGGTGGGATCTGCTCGAACACTCTGGGGCGTCGACGGAAATGACTGGAGCTGTCACTCCGAGAGCGGGCAGCAGTCCCAGTTCGACGCACTCTGGAAAACCAGATGAGGAGGGTAGTTGAGCTGCGCCTTTACGTAGCACGCGGAAACAGCGCATTTCGAGGTGTGTATGGTGCCTTTGTACGTCTGCCCCCGCTTTACATGCTGTAGCAGACCTGACATGTTGAATGATCGGGCGCTGGAGTGTATTGTAGATATTCGAGTCATTATGTATGAAAAACGGAGGCTCGCAGAGGGGCCTGCACACGACCTGGCGCTCGCCTCGTGGTGGGTCGCATTCAAGGAAACATGTGGCTGCTGCGCTGCAAGAAACGTGTTGGGACCCAAAATAGGGCGGGGTTAAGCCAACGATGGTGAATCAAGGCAAGCCTGGAGACACTGCCCTTCTCCCCGTACCCCTTGATGGGTCGCGCGCTGATAAACCACGATGCTAGATTCCCGTTCATACCACACATCACGCCCTCGGTAATATCCGCCAGCCGAATCGTCATCGAGCCTGACTCGACATCATTTAAACTCGACCGTCATCCGCCCTTTGTTGCCAATCCTCCTCTCCCTATGCAATACCAACGCACACTCTCCTCTTCCTCCATGGCGCCCTCAGAACGCTCGATATCATCCGGCTCCTCCAACGCCTCCCCGCCCCCGAACCTCGTCGCGCTCCCCTCCATGACACACTCCCTCGCTGCACTCCCGACCATGTCTTCCCTCCCCCAAGACATGATGCACTATAACGCCGCCGCCCACAGCAAAGCGAGGGTCCGTTTCGTCTCCTATCCGACCATGCCTTGTGCTCACCTCCCTTTCAGATGGAGTGCGCACTCCAGAGACAAAGACAACAAGGGCTCCCACACAGCACCCTCGTGAGTCCCTTGGTGTCCGTGGCGACCCATCCCTGAGCATTCTCCCAAAGGCATACGACGTCCGCCGTTCTCCCAGCCCTGCACTCACCGAGGACTCCCACATCACTGTCCGAAGACAGCAAAACCAAAGACAAACCAGTGTACGTTTCGTGTCCTGTTTTGCCTCGCAATGTCCACCGATTCACACCGCCATCGTTAGTCACGTAGATGACACTCTGTTGCAGCCTCGTTGCCACATTCGCGCTGAGCGCATTCATCGGCAGTGGACGACGCGTAACAGTGTGTCTACTTTATCTCTCGGCAGGGTTAATTTCGGGTCTTTCATTTGGGCATAAGTTATATCACTCTTCGAGCACAAAAGTACAGGTTACGCCACTCGTACATACAGGATTAATTTTTAAGCGCATTTAAATTGGTTTTCTTTATCTACATGGACCACTTTCATTTTAGAATGACACTGCATGTTTTTTAGATAACTTCCTAGCTCATGATGGACTGGAGGTCGAGACCCTTTCGTTCGGCTAGATTAGATGAAAACAATGCAACCATACCTAATATGTGCGGATCCCACTTATCTTTACGGCCAGCCTGGACTGTAACGCGTCCCAAAAGAAGCACTAGGATCGCTGTGGCGCGAGATCTCAGCGTTACCCCAGAGTCTCCGAAAAGTCTGAAGGGTTGGCACGGACTGCAGTTCTCCACGCGGAGTGGAGCATGCCAGGACAAATAGGTGCACTGGAACAGCGCCCGCGTGACATGACACGACGTAGAGGGAGGAGGGGAAGGTGTGGGGTAAATCTCCGTAGAACAACACGAGACGGGGTAGAAATACACTAGAACATGCCAAACGTGCACATATCCACGTGGCGTTCTAGATGCAAGGTAAATTTGCAAAGTTGCACGCGGATGCAAGCGAGTCAGAGGCGAATAGAAGACGAGGCACACGAGTCTCATGGGCGCATGTGAAGAATGAGCATTGCCTCTCAGTGCCGGAAGGAACTTGAGAGAAGAATCAATTGGAGGAAGTCACGGTGACTCCCGTCGAAAGAGGGGGCAATAATACATCGTTCCTGTGTGTGGAGCGAGGCACGATGCTGTGGATAATCTTGTGCGCTCTGATCGATTCGAATGGCTTGGGGGCTGGTACCTGTGTCACAGCAAGATATCAGGGAAATGGGCATGCCTGAGTGGAAGAGAAACGAGTAGCGATGGGATGTCCTCGGATCGAGCGAGTGCGAGAGGAATTGGCCGGGAGTTGTTATCCCTAAATGTCACTCTTGAGAGTATCGAAAAATTGCTCCACGGCGGATTGATCCTGAACTTGCGATTTCCGCGTTTCGCGTCATTTATCCTTATTCCCATGTTCAGGGTGAGGTGTGAGCAATGCGAGTCGCCTTGCGGGATTAGAGAGTGGAGCCGGCTCGGAGGAGAGAACCCATTCCGTCCGAGGAATTAGGCGCCGAGACGTCTCTTCCAAAGGTACAGCTCGAGGCAATGCTCCCTCGATCATCGGAGATATCTGAAACTGATCCCATCGATTTGAGATGGGCTGGACGGCGAAGCAAAAGTCCGCAGTGATTAATTACATCGATGATGGAGTACGGATGGTGGGTCTACCGGACCGAGATATAACTTGAACAAGTAGTGGCTCTCACCTCGTAGTATGGTGTTTGTTTGGCAAGAGCTTTGGGAACAAACAAACACCTACCGCATTAGGGCACTCTCCTTGTTCCAGTTACTGGATGAGCAAGACCTCGACAGCCCTTGAACTGTGCAGTGTGCAGAGGCTGTGACTGTTTGATTCTCACTTGATACAGTAGCCGTTGGTTCTCGTTCTGCCATGCTTGTACCTTTGACGCTTCCAACTTGCCTCCATCCGACGACACGCCAGGGTCATCACACCACCGCGACAGAACAAAGCTTCATCGACGAACCATGCACGCGGATAATCGCTTGGAGGGCAGATCAGTCCTCGGGGTCGCTGGGAGTCGCGGTTGGAGCAAAGTTTGGTTCGGTGTATCTCTTCGGGACCCCTTTACCTGGTGAGCCTTCCTTGAAAGCTAGTCCTTCGTCTCTCTTTCGCACACGTTCGGGCGCGCCTTCTGGTCCCCGGGCGTCTTCTCCGCCTTCCTCCCCCAAGTCACAGACGCATTCTCGCCGAACCTCCAACTATCTGCACTCGCCCTCCTCTCTGTCCTTGAATCAAGCCCTCATTAACCCATCTGCCCGCTCTCGTGTCGTTTCCGGGGTATCTCGCGAACAAGTCCAGGCGTCGAGGAATATCGTCGATTTTGAAGACGAGTCGGAGCGACTCAAAGATCTGCTAAAGAGCAGTGCTAGCAACAGGCCAGCAACGCGCGAACGAAGCATCGTGGATGCGCTACTGCCCAGTTTTGAAAAAGGAATCGTCGTCGTCGAACGAACGCCACCATTTCCGCCTTCTCCGTTTCTCCCACCGTCTACACTTTCGCCGGTCAGTCCCGGATCGAGCAAGGGTCGTGAGGACCCCAAGTCTCTTCTATCTGCGACAAATTCGCCGGTGTTTACTCCCAAGTCCTTATCTTCTCCTTCTTCGCCCTGCCTCCCTATAAGCGATAAGATCGAGGAAGATTCGGTTGCATTGGTTGCTCACATCCTGCCGCCTCGTTTCGGTGCTGTTCACGGAGTTTCAGATCTCATTATTTCAGATGGGACAGATTTACTGGTGTCCCTGCAGGAATCTGGGTACGCAAATGACTCGTGCGCTCGTAGAACGGCGATTACTCATTTATGCTCTAGTGACTTGTCCGTACTTGACACGCATGACGGCATATGTCTTGCAACTGCTAGCTGTCGAAATACTTTCCCGTCCCAAAACGGTACATTGTGTTGGACCCGGTTGAGGACTGTTCAGATCGAAGAAGTAAGCATTCCGTGATCATCTGGCATTCCTCTTTAACTTTCTTTTCATAGAAAGCCAATCTTATTTTGGCTTGTGCCACTTTTAGACCTCCATACTCGGAGATTTTTGGTCTTCCTGATTCATCTGACGAGGTCGTGGGCAAAATTTCATGTTATTCGTTGTTCGAACTCCACGTCGAGGACGCCTACCACATTAATTCTACACGGCTTGAGCTGCTCGGGGGTTGGGAGGCTGATGGTTTTGCAGAGGCCGCCGATATTGTGCACAATGAGGTTGACGGTACGTTTTCCTATCGTTGATCATCGTGCCTTTCCCATACTCTTTACAGGCTCGTTGTCCATTATTTACATCAACAGCGACTATCATGTAATCTCCCGGCCTCTTTCTGTCATCGCTCGGTTTGATGCTCAAGCGCATACACGCTCCGTAGCGGCTTCCTCTGCAAACTCAGTTGATGAACCTAGGACCCTGACGATTTCTAATCCATTCAAGCTTGTCAGCAGTAAAAGCTCTGAGAACGTTTCACCCAAAGATGCGAATAGAGCGACCCCAGAGCAGCTAGCGCCTCCCAATACAGACTCCTCGCGTCTTTGGTTTGGTCAAGAGCAAGATGTTGGAAAAGCCGTGTTCTCATCCATGCCCTGCAGTTTGAGAGGGTTTCGCAGTCGATATGTCGTCGCGAGAGATAGCGTGCTGGGACTTGCTTGGACAGATACTGACGTTTTGGTGCGTTTAACGATTAGAGGTATATGGTATAATTGTTTCTAATCGGCTGTTTTTCGTGCAGATCATCCAATTTCGGATAGATGGAGACACAGTCGACCATTCCTTCATGCAAGTACAGCCGGAAGCAGTTGGCAAAATCTTGGAGGTGCAATTCATCGATAGCGAGGCATTCGTTGTCTTGGGAGTTAGTTTCTCACCTCATTTCAATGTATGCAGTGCTCAGTCATTATGACAGAGCGTTGCGCGGTGGTACAAGTTAGTCCCCGTCCCTGTAGATGTCAACGGAGACAAAAGCGACTCGGAAACGACCTGGTTGCAGTAAGTGTTTCTTGTCATTGTCTTGTATCCAAACGAATTTTCAGGACTCTTTTGCGATGTTTAGGTCAATTCCCATTCAGACGCACCCCCTCGGAAAGTCTAGCGCGAACTCTATCGTCAACACCACGAATAAGGTTGTCACACTTCGTCATACCTCCTCGGGCCGCAAGGAGGTGTCCCTGTTCTCACCGCTGGAATCTCAAGATCGGGTCTATCATAGACTTTGGCGCTCACAGCTGGCGACTTCTACGTGCCATGAGGCTGAGGCCACTCTAACTGCAGTACTTCCCCTAGAATTCAATTCGCTCGTGTTTGGCTACAGTAAGGTTTCATATCCCTTCCCTGAAAGCCTCTGTTTCGACCTTGTTCTTTTAGGCGATGGCTACCTCCGGCAAACATCCATTTCAGCGATAGCCACAAATCCTCCCAAATCCCCATCAGGGTCACCTTCCTCGAGTTTCATTCCGCCGAATGAGGCTCATTTGCCGCAAAATACTTCCAACGTTCCCATTTCAGCGTCTATTTGTTCTTTGCACCTCATTCGCAACGAACGAACTGGGGAACGCTACATCATTGGAGGATCCAACGACGGTGGGATCACTGTGTGGACGTTGCAGTACGAAGGATACTATTTTTAAGGATGACAAACTAATCCAGGCCCATATAGGGACCTCAAACTATGCGCGAGCTTCGTGCAATTCATTCTCCCATTGCTGCACGTCGTTCAAGTGAGACAGCAAGAGGAACATGCGGGTCCGCTACGCGGATGTGCATTGTGCATATCCGTAGATGGCACGATCGCGGTCATCGCAGTGGACGGATTTGAACTGTACGCCTATTTTCGACATTTGACTAGCTCGATTTGGATGACCCGTCGGCTTAGACTGTTTGTTTTACCTGGAGCATCTTCGCCTATTTCAAGTATCCATCATGGTGGTGGTGATGGGCATGAGCTGCTTATGGTCGTCTACGCTGATAGTTCTGCAAGACTTTGGGACATAAAAACTGGCGAATTTAGGCGTGCGATGGATGCTGAAAAGGCCCGAGACGCTCTTGCTTCCTCTGATTGGCTCGAACTGTGAGTCTGTTCGTCCGTTTGTTGTTATGGACGGAACGAATCCCTATTCTCGTAGGCCAATTGATGGTAGAGATACGCATATATCGTCATTGATATCGACACTTGCCAAACCGTCTGCCACGGTGGACTCGAGTGAGTCGATACTTTTGGAGTGGTGACCCTGTCTCAATCTTGTCCTATAGTGTGCACGTTCACAATTGCCCTGGAGCGCTTCATAAAGTTGACTGCCGTGGATGCGAAAGCGTCTGGAAGCACCGTTCTCTCGTCCGTGGCCCATGCTTCACCCTTGACACACCTCCGCTCGCTGCTATCGATCATGCTGACCCCCGGACTGAGTCTAGATATCGACGAAGTGTGTGAAACCAAGTTGGACATCACGTTCAGTACTGGTAGTGGAGTCGGACACGACTCGTGAGTCCCGTTCTGCGCTGTGCACGTGACCTATGCGTATTGATCCCCTTGAAGCAGTCAAACGACAACTTTGTACAACTACCACAGCACCAGAAGTGCGTGGTGCATATCAGGGGTCGTCTCCGCCGCGCGTGCCATCGCTATCATTGCGATTCTCAAGACGATGTCGCTCTATGAGGGCACGTTGCTGTCAAACGAGCCAGTTCTTCGCTTGTTAATGATGTTTTCGATAGATATCAGCGACGGCTGTCAGACAGTGATGACATTCTACGCTACCTCGCTTCCTTCGGTCGTGGGACCTCACTACAAAGCTCCAGATATCGTTTACTTGGCTCGTCAGTGGCTAGATACGTCGAGTATGTCCCTTTGCCGTGTGCGCGATTGTAATGTACTGATGTTCGACGGGAGATGAGTTACGCCACGCAGCCAGGATCCTGTTTGATGCGGGTATAGTGAAGCTTTCCGACGAAGAAAGTACGGATTTAGTGAATGCTTGGCAGTATTATTGTTAGTGATCCGTCTTACCGTCTTTGTCGTGCTGACTTGATCTGGGACCCGAGTACCGTGTCTACAGCATTCTATTGATCAAGACTCAAAGCAATCCGGGCTCGCGCTGTTTGTCTGCGGCTACATGGCAGTCGAGAAATATAGCCTGCTTTCTACAAGGTTCATCATCTGTATCCCTCTTGGCGGCCGCGTTAACAACCCGGCTACAGTGCGCTCGTTGACGTCTCCAAATCGATATCGCTCTATTTGCGCGAGGACACCTCTAGTTCGAGCCACCGCGCCATTGCCATCGACCTCTGTGCGAAAGGGTTCCATATCTGGCAGCACTACGTTGATAGCATGGCCCTCGTGCGTGCGCTCTTTGCGCTCGCGACCAACATGCGCAAGGACCAGATTTCTGTCCAAAACGTCAGTCCGCAGGCGCGCTGGTCTGTGCTGCAGATTGCGACTCACCATACGGGCTTGTTCATGACTGTGTTGACGCTGGATATTTTGAACCCCCGGTCGGTGGCTGAGCGAAAGAGTGTGATGCAGTTAGTGGCATTCTTGATTCGCAAGGTGGGCCACCTGGGGGCGACTTGTGCGAAACGTTTGTGCTGATCGGACGGCCCAGCGACCGCTAATACTGTACCCAAATTTACCGCGACTGATGGAAGCAGTGGTCAAGTCTCTCGATCCCAACTCGACGTCGAGTCGGGACGCTGTTCTCGACACCGCGACTGAAATTCTAGGACACGTCGTCAAAACGTGCGTCGTTTCTTCAACTACGCGAGCTAAACCCCAGCTTCATTCCGCAGCTTCCCGACCATCGACTTTCACACGCCGACTCAACGTCTTGCCGTCGGTACCGCTGAGGGTGCCTTCATTATGTACGATCTCAAGTCAGCCACGCAACTGTACGTGTTAGAGGGACATACACATCGTCCGACCGCGTGCGCGTTCTCGCCTGACGGGCGCCGCCTTGTGACCGTTTCGCTCGAGGAAGGGGTCGTGCGAGTGTGGAAAGTCGGTGCAAGCCTGGCGAGCGTACTGTTACATCCCGGACGTCCACCGAGGCAGGGCGAAATGGGATCACGGCCATACAAGACGTTTCCATTCCATCTAGGCGAGGAAGGTAAGTCGGAATATTTGTTTTTGTTTCGGTTAAGATACGAAATGAATTCATTTGTATTTTGGGGTACAGCCAACATGACAATCGCGGAGACGCTTGAGTGGGTTCGATTCGAATGGTCTTCAGATCGCAGCGTACGCCTTCGTATACGCGATAGCACGCTGTCGTTTAGCGCATGACCTTGCCTCATGCATGCCTACTATTACGAGAAAAATATATTGCTCGGAGACACGGCTTAGGAGACTGCAGCCGAAATCGGACCGAACCCGCTCGCTATGCCTTTTCACCTCATCGTTTTATTTACAACATGGAAGGAAACTTTAGTAAAACGGAGGCGGGGTGAATGACCTCCGTTCCAGAAAGAAGGAGAAAAAAAGGTTATGGAAGGTGTTTGTACGTACTGGCATTGAAGTCATGTTTTCCTGGACGGTCAGATAGTATGATTGCGAAACCCCATAAGAAAATCATCCGTTCTTAGGGGCTACCGACCCGAGAACGCCCCGAGAACTGGCCGGGGGAGCATCGGATCATGAGTTAGGGTTCTATCGAGCAGTTTAGGACGAGCCATTGAACGGTTTCTTAACGCTCAAGCGCTTCCTTCCCACCGGAGGGTTATATTCCCGTCTTGCGCTTTACTCGTTTGGGCGGGTACTTGAGACTCGCTGCAAGATCATAGGGTTTCATCGTTAGTAAGTAAGCGTATGAGTACGCGGCCGCTTTACGAGCAGCAGGGTCGTTTTTGCTCTTCTTTGTTTTATTTTGTTTTATTTTTGGGGGGAACGCAGTTATCGTTATCGCGGGCTCGTCAGATTTGTCAAAGTCACCGTCACTGGGTCTATGATCAAAAGTTCAGAAGCCGCTCGAGAATTCCCCTATTAACTGTCCATCTCAGACTGGGACGTGCCAAATTCCAATCAGTCCCTGGCGATAGAATTGAGGTGGGCCGCTGTGGCAGCAAGCAGAGGTATGGCGAGTCTGACGCACCCATGCACGTACAATATCACGTTATGCCAGTGCTGCTGGCCGCGTGATTTGAACACTGAATTACTATCGAGCCACGAGGATAACGTCAGATTTTCGATGTCACATCGGACCTACAAATTAAAAATTTCAGGCCATGACATTGATTAAAGAAAAGGTTGGCAATATTATGATTCGCGTGGCTGGAATCACATGCTTGCTTACCTTGTCGCCTTGCTTGCAACTTGGGTCAAGCTCCAAGAAGACCTCCGGGATAAACTCGGGTGCTTCCGTGAGAAAGAGATAAACAAACCCGAGTTTGTCCGACGAGTAACTTTTAGCCGTCTATTTTTATAACGCGTTTCGAAACTCTGCCAAGCAAAAAGTTCTTTGGCTGCAAGGAAGATGATCAGAATTCTTGAAACAGCTTCACGGCGCAGTACTTGCCCGGATTCAGGTCACCCCGGAACTACGTTGACGGGCATCAATGATTGTTATTGTTTATTACAAGTCGATGAATCGCGGCAGTTTGATCGTACTCGGTTTGCTCCGTTCCGCGCCTGTCCACCAACTTTAAACACTGTACAAGAAATCCATGCAAGAAGTGGCTTGATTTGAACACTGAGTTGTATCGCACGGTAAAGTCGTGTCACCATACCTTTCCATTCACCGATCGAATGCGACTGGTTCCCACCCTTGGCGAAAAAACCTCGGGAATATTCACCGCCACAATTTCCCGCATTACTGCGTGTCACGGCATATTTGCTATGAAAAGCCTGCAGCCTGAACATCAGAACTCTGCATGTGGAGTGGAGCCCAGTAGACTTGGTGGGGTGTGACGAATCCCCACTACTGCTGCGGATGGGCCCCCAGACCGGATGTTCAGTGCCCCATTTTTCAGATCACCAAGTCAAATACCTTTTTTTGCTCGATCGACCCCACGGCGGACATTACATACTGCGCACAAGCTTGTGGGTCTAAACTTTGTTTGTGTTTCTTTTACTTTTTGAATTTTTTTCCCAGAGAAAATGTGGATGTGGAAGAAAGAGGCAGCGTGGCGGCGCGGCGCGAGATGATCGATACCAAAGATGATCCAAGTGTAGTGTAATGATTTTCCTATCAGAGCCTCTGCCAAGAGCGAGAAGGTGGGTCACCGTGCCACGATATGACGTGTGGCGCAGCGGATCGTGTTTTGAAGAACAGATGACGTCATGCAACCCATGTCATGTCTTTCACACGGGCCCAAGAACATGCTTCAAGACGTTTGTTTTCGTGTACTGCCAGAAGGTCCCCGAACTGCACCAGTCGAGTTTACGGCCTTGGCGTTGTTGAGCGCGTATACAGTGGCCAACTCGAGCACTCCATACGGAGATGAATTTTTTTAATCACAAAGCACGTTGGATCACCTAAATTGCCAAGACCGATCGAAGGAAGTTTACGCCCATTGGGAATTTTGCTCTTGGCCTCTTCTCTCTTCCGTGAGCCCGAATCAATGAATCAATGAAGAATGTCGAATGGGTGCTATAATCCATTCATAAACTTCGAGCTCAGTCACCAGTGCTTGGCATCTCCAGCGACTCATCAAGTTGCATGGCGACGTTCATTTATTGTTTGGTCCGGAGGCTAGAGATGATTTCTTATTGTGGCGCCACAACAGTCGCACACCACTCGTAATATCGTACATGCACTGATGGCACCAATAGGCTCAGCTGGAGTGTGGAGTGTGGCGCACGACCCATCCGATAACTTCATGCGCTCAGGACTCGAGAGGCCTATGGCAATTGTGTAATGCTAGTTGTTATCTTGCAATGAGCTTGGTAAGCCTCCGCGTTCGTCCGTGTAATTCGACAGCGCTCCGAGACGATCAATTGGACATACAGGTCAGATACGTGTTTTGCGCCCGTAGTGGCTGTTCTCCGCCTCCGAGTGTGGCTGCAGGATGTGAAGGGGTCATCTCATTTCTCGTGAAGACTCCGAGGGTGAACGTTTTGCTCGACATCATTTGCCACCTAGAAGTTCATCTTGATCTGCAGAGTCAAAAAGCTCGTCCATGTGGCTGAGGCGCGGATTTCGCATTGACTCGGAGGCATGCAGATTCGGCCGTGTGCATCTTGAAAAACGACAGGGTCTCGTCTCGCGTCCGACACGGTGTGATTGGGACGGTATTGGGACCGGTGGGCTGGCAGAGAAGTTCGAGATCGATGCGTCGATGACAAGATCAGATCAATGTTCTAGAAAAATATGGCACTTGGGTGTCAATGGTCGTTTGGAATATACTCGCACTGCCATGCCTTGCGGCGCCAAACGATACATACACGCCGCATCGTATCATCGTAGTCTAAACCCTTTCCGCTCTTTTATTTATTATTTACTATTCGGAACCAATAGAAAACTTCGATGCAACGGGCAATGCATCTTTTTTTCCTCGGACGCTCTCGAGACGAGCCAGTCAGCTGGGAAACTTTGTTACACCCTCGGTGTAGTCTTGTTCCCTGAGGAGACAAGCGTCCACACTCGTGCGAGTGGTGGTCACTCTTCTTCAAGCTCATCCCAACTTCAGAAGCAGAGCTTGCTCAGCGAGGTCAAAATTAACTTCAAATGTGCCGGGAGTCTAATCTGCTTGAATGGTGGGATGCGGTGTGTACGCCATGCCCATTTGGATGATTTCTTACCGAGTCACAGTCAGATATACATGAGCCAGTATGCGTCAGCCTCCCCAATTTATTTCTGGCGCATTTGGCCCCACGTGCTTTGAATAAAACGTCGTAAGTTACTTATCTCAACGTGCTCATTGGGAAAGCTGTGAACCGCCTGCACGATATGCTCGATACAATCGATTACCGATGGTCTTCAAAGAAGATCAACGTACGGGCCAAGCTCACCGTCGGATTTGTTTTGCTCCGAGCCCGCCCGGTTTCCATGGTGGCACTCTTGAGGCATGCACATTCATCCGCGCCAAATACCTGGACGAGCAGAGTGCACTGCCAGGCCGTAGTGTTCGCACGAACGAAAATTTCTAACCTCGGTTCGGGTTCTCCCGCCCGTACGGGTCGGTGTTTGCTTATGCGTAAAAATAGAGGTGACGTTGGGTCTGCCAAGGCTAACTGCTTTCGAAGTACTGGCTTTTCTAGATGGCTCACTTGGAAGGTCGAGCACGATGCTCTATTCTGTTCCGTGTTTTCCTGCTCAGAATGGCGGGCTCCGATGCAGTGACAGTGACAGTATTCATTTTCCTTTTGCACTTTGGTGTGTTTATGTGATGCGCTAAGTGATTGACGTGGGTCTTTGATGTGAATCCGATACGGTATTGTATTTTGAGCACGGATTTGATTCATTGATTTTCAAGACGTTGTCAGATACATGTCAAGAATCAAGATAATGTCTAAACCTGTACGATCTTGGCGTTTTGGCCTCAATCCATGATGATACTGAATTTTAAGTTGAGGAACCAATCGAATCGTGCCTTCGGTGCTGAATCGGCGAGGAAATCGCACGACATAAAGGGGCACAGCAACTTTGTTCCCATAAACGCGTTCCGTGCCAAGCCTTGCTTGACGGTTACATAAATATTACCTCAGAGCTTAACTACGGCACTTTGGATGAGGTGATTCCTTAATTGGCCATTTTCTCATCTTGTATGCATCTCAGCGAGTACATATCAATAATGTTTTTGCAGTTCAGGTGGGTATGAAAAGCCGGCCCGGTTGTCGGTCAGCCTATTTGGTACTAGTGCTGAGGGTGGCTTTAGCGTAACGCGGAGATCCTCGGCTGCCAACAGCTCCACTCTTCCCTGAGCAGGTTCTTACTAAATTGCAGGTAGCACACATGGTTCTCTCGCTTGGATGACGACGGCAACATGCGCCAGAGCAGTGCCCAGCTCATTTAAAAGTCGTGAGTCTCCAGTTCATTGAAATCATCAGTGGCCTTTAACCTCCCCGTTTCACGACGTTTACGACTCCTGATTCAATCTACGATGGGCCAGGGCACAATGATGTCTCCGACTGTTACCATCGACTCAGACGCATCCTGTACTGCTACCCCCGCCTGTTGTGCGACACCCTCAGACAGCGTCACTAAGCTCGATATCGAGCATGCGCTTGTGGAGGATGACCCCCGTGTATGGTCAAATACAAGAAAGGTTAGTTCCTCGTGCACCCATTACGAGCCGCGCTTGCTAATGGATGAATCAATTTCAAGACTATCATCTTGTTCATTATATCGGGGGCTTCCATGATCGCGGGCTTATGCGCCAACATTCAAAATCGTGAGTGGTCGTTTCTCTCGATGACATTCAGGGACTGACCAACAAAACACAATAGCTGCAAACTCTCAGATCCAGCAAGACTTAAACGCAACCGCCTCCCAAATTAGCTTGAGCTTATCTGTTTTCATCCTTATCCACGGAAACTTCCCGGTCATATGGAGCGCAGTGAGCGAGATCAAGGGTAGAAAGGTAAGTCAATGTCTAATCCATATAGCCACCGCACGTACTCAGTAGTTCTTCACGTCTAGCCTGTCTACTTGATATCCCTTGTGTTGTTCACGGTGGCCTCTGCTGTTGTGGCTACTTCAAAGACTATTGGCCTCGTCATTGGTATGCGGGTGCTGCAGGCAGCTGGGTGCGTTCTTTCTTTCTTTCATTTATCTTAAATCGCTCAATTCATTGTTTTAGCTCGAGTGCTGTGATGGCTATCGGCGCTGCAACACTCGCTGATATTTACGAACCCCATCAGCGAGGGAAAATGATGGGCGTTTTCTACTGCGCACCGCTTTTGGGTCCTTCGATCGGTTCTCTTCTGGGTGGTGGACTCACACAAGCTTTCAATTGGCGTGCGATTTTTTGGTTCCTGGTGATCTGGGGAGGAATCATATTTTCAGCGTTCCTGTTCCTGTTTAAGGATACGTTCAGGAAGGAACGAAGTTTGGCGTATCAAAATGTCCTAAACAGACGCATCCAAGGGCAAGATGCCGCAGGAGAGAAGGGTGCAACACATGGAGAGCGATCTATCGGCGAGAAGAAGCCAGAAGACGGGACTTGTGGGGCCCCAACATCAGAAGGTGACGTCGAAGCGCAGCCAGCGATCGTCCCAGCTCTCGCTATCAAAGAAGTCAAATTATCGATCAAGGATATTAACCCGTTCCCTCCCTACCTCCAAATATTACGACGCAAGAACAATATCTTTATGCTGTTGCCTTCGGGTGAGTACTACGGTGTGCAATCTGACAATTCTGACTCAACTATTTTTTCAGGACTTTTATTCGCATTCAACTACAGCATAACATACACCTGTGCACGAACCCTCTCAATGTATTATAACTATGATGCCCTGATGACGGGATTGGTGTTGCTCTCCTACGGAGTCGGTCAGTACACTCTGACCACTGATTTACTTGATCTAATATTTTTGCATTTAGGAAGCATGCTAGGCAGCATCCTGGGGGGGAGATGGTCGGACAAGATGCTTGCTCGGGCTAAAACTGAAAATGGCGGGGCCAGCTACCCAGAGGTGAATGACTTCTGATAGTTAAATTTGGAAAATTACTGATCGATCGCAGATGAGACTAGAGAGCACTAAGTTTGCAATGCTGGCGTTCCCTCCCGCAGTTATCGGATATGCCTGGGTCTGCCAACAGCACGTGCATGTTGCGGCGATCTGTGTCATGCTTTTTTTGGCTGGGTTCTTTTCCATGTACGTCATATCCCTTGATGTCGACATTTGGCTTGTCTAATTCAGACGACTAGATGGATTTATACCAGCACGTTGGCATACCTTGTTGATGCCAACACTGGTCGGTCGGGCACCGCGATCGCAGCCAACTGCTCTTTCCGTGGTGTGGCTGCATTCATTGCCGCGGAAGTTGCGGTCCCATTACAGGTATGTCGTTTTGTTGCGCAAATGCTTCGCTTGTGCTCACGTTTACTTTAGAACTCCATTGGAGATGGTGGCCTATATACGATGTGGGCTGGCTTGGTGTTGTTGGCGGAACTGATGATGTTACTTGTTCTTTACAAAGGTAAAGAGTGGCGCGAAGCTAGCATCTCAGCAGACGCGGAAAATAGAAAATCAGCATCATGATAGGAGGATCTGTATCATGAGGTTATGTATTTCCTAGTCGTCGGAATACTTAGAGTATTTAGAGATATTAGTAGCAGCGGGCTGTACGATCGTCTTTTTCCTTTCCTGTATTTCATTTCATTTTCTTGTATTTCCTTTCTTGGCTCGGATCACGTAATACTAACTTCAATGGAACGTCTCACTCTACCACCACTGCGTCTGACGCCGAGCGCAAGTCGTTCAAAACAACATCATGTTTGCCCTGGGACTTGAAGAAGGCGGAAACGTAAGACGTTGCGGTTTAGTTTTTTCCAAAGAAAAGTTCAACTCTGAGCCATGAACAGCAGCTCCGAGTCGAAATCCAACTTAACCACTGACTCGTTGAAGTTGATGATGAAGTCACTCCCGCTGAGTTGAAGAGATTTAGTGACCCAGTAGACACATTGAAAGATCCAAGGGTGAATTTTTCACTAGTAAGCATGTCTATCTTCTATAAGCTCCTAACTGGTGACTTTGGCCCTTGAAGCTTGAAGCGAGGAGGACGGGCTGCCGAATACCATGCAAGTTGCGATTCTAGCCAACCGAGGCACGCGGTGGGGAGAAGGAGCTCCTTATCAACGAGAGCCGTCAGTGGCCTAAATGAGGTGCGATCCCACAGGCCAGCCGAGCTACCAGGATCCTTTCGGATCCCACCAGCATTTTGTCGTCCCCATGGCCCCCCTGCAGCATCATCCGGAAACTAGTTCGGATGGATCCTACCCCTCACCATGCCCGAGGGCATTTGACGAGCAACACATAAGGTAATTTACTGGAGTTAAGCATTATATGCGCGGAGACCGCATTTGATCGTTTCCTTTGAAAGGTGCAAGCATCTACTTTGGCAAGATCTTCGCTGTAACTGAGCCTTTGACGTTTTGGAAGGCCGACAGAAGTCAAGGCTATCTAATAAACTAGGCCGATCGGGTGTCGTTTTCTGTTGTAGGTGGTAACTTTGAAGGCATACTGGGAGTGCAACCGTTGACTTTATGCCGTGACAGGACACCCAGTGGTTCCTAGGGGATGCTCAATTGGTTGAACAACGTACATATTCGTCAACAACTTTGAAGGATTGGCATGCTCGATTAAAGATCGGAGCAACGGGATCCTAAACATGTACCGGGGGTTCATTAGGCAATGGAGTCCATTCCATTCCAAGTTTCTAAATGCGGATATGACATCTAGGACGAGTGGCTCCTTACTTGCATTTCCTTCGCCATTCCTTTGACAGCATCCTCTCAGTCAACCGCCATTGGTCCCCTCATCGCGGCTATATAACCCGTCCCTCCCTCACTACGTCGCTCCTCTAGCACCCATCTTTGCACCGTCACCATAACTACATCTTCACATTCATTATCTACATACTACCTTCATGGTCAAGCTCAGTCCTCGCTTTACCTTACTCTTCGCCCTTTGTCTGGCCGTCGCCGCACGCCCCTCCACCGACGGCAGGTTGCCAGAGGTTGGTCTAGTCTTTTCCCGCAATCTCTGCCTATTGACGCAGCTTTATAGCGTGGTTCGACTGTTAGGCGTTCCCGCAGCTCTCGTGCTTGGGCACACAAGGTCCGCGATGACGGACAGTACCACCCGGGATTCCCTGCGGTGACGTATGACGATGGGCAATATCATCCTGGATATCCCACCAGGACGTACGACGACGGACAGTATCATCCAACGCCGGGGACGAACCAGGTCCAGACCGTTGCTAAAGCCAAGTTCAACGATGAACCAGCTTCGTCCTCTTACGACGATGACAACGACGAATCTGCTTCACAATCCTCTTACGGCGACGACAGCGACGATCCTGATTCATCTCCTCCTTACGACAATGGTGACGACGAACCTGCCCCGCAACCTTTCTATGACGATGGCAGCGACGGACCAGCTCCGTCCTCTCCTTACGACAATGGTGATGACGAATCTATCCCGCAATCTTCTTACGACAATGGCGGTGACGAACCTGCCCCACAATCCTCTTACGACAATGGCAGTGACGAACTTGCCCCACAATCTTCTTACGACGATGGCAGCGGCGACCCTGACCCACAATATCCTTACGGCGAAGGCGACGGCGAACCAGCTCAGCCCTCTCCTTACGACGATGGCAACGACGAACCCGCCCCGCAATTTCCTTATGACGACAATGACGGACCTGCTTACATCGATGACGGGCAGTCCGACCCAAGATTCCCCAGTAATACTCCTGACGCTGCCAGCAACACATCCGATGAATCGCCTCAGGACCTAGATATCCTTGTCACTACCATATTCGTCACAGTTGATCCGTCGACTGTCACACCAATATCTAAAGAAGAGCAACTTGTTCGTACATTGTTTGAAACGGTTACAGTATTCGAAGCGAACAAGGACGCGACGATGCCTACGACTCCGGCGGCAGTGGCCTTCTCAACTGGTCTGGTATCTGCGGTCACGAACTCGAGGGCTATGACGTCGGTGACACCTTTTGCGACACCTTTTGTCTTGGGCGCAACTACCGCGTCAGTGAATCTGGTATCTGCTGTTTCTAGTTCAAGGGCGACGGCATCGGCAACACCCTCTGTCGCAGGTGCAGCTACTGTGTCAAATAACCTGGTGTCTGCTGCTACAAACTCGAGGGCTACGACATCGGTGATACCTTTTACCGCAGGTGCAACTACCGTGTCAGGGAATCTGGTATCTGCTGTTACTAGTTCAAGGGCAACGGTATCGGCGACGCCCTCTGTCACAGGCGCAACTACTGTGTCAAATAACTTGGTGTCTGCTGTTGCAAGCTCGAGGGTTATGACGTCGGCGACACCTTTTGCCACGGGCGTAACTTCCGTGTCTAGGAATCTGGTATCTGATGTTTCTAGTTCAAGGGCGACGGCATCGGCGACATCCTCTTTTGCAGGTGCAGCTACTGTGTCAAATAACCTGGTGTCCGCTGCTACAAACTCGAGAGCTAGGACATCGGTGCCACCTATTGCCACGAGCGCAACTACCGTGTCAAACAACTTGGTGTCTGCTGTTACAAGCTCGAGGGCTACGACGTCGGCGACACCTTTTTCCACAGGAGTAGCTACCGCCCCGAGGAATCTGGTGTCTACTGCAACTAATTCAAGAGCGACGGTATCGGAAACATCCTCTGTCGCAGGCGCAGCTACCGTGTCAAACAATCTGATATCTGCTGTCACGAGCTCAAAGACCATGTCATCGGCGATACCGTCGAACGACTTACTCTCTATGCTCACGGGCTCGAGGGCCACGACGTCGGCTGCCACACCTACATCTTCCACCGCGCGTTTAACTACTGTGTCCAATAACCTGATATCTGCGGCAACAAGCTCGAGGACCACATCTGTGGTGCTACCTTCTGCAACTGATGATACAATCATCGTCTCTGACGACTTGTTCTCTGTGGTCACTAGCTCGAGGGCAACAATAACTACGGCCTCACCCTCTGCCACGGGTGGAACTACCTTGTCGAACTTGCTTTCCGCGGTCACAAGCTCGAGGACGTCGACATCTTCTGCCGTGTCGAATAATTTGTCACCTGCGGCGACGAGCTCAAGGGCTTCTTCCTCGGGGGTGACAAATGTATCAAACGATTTGTTGTCTACGGCTGCGAGCTCGAGAATGCCGGTGGCAGTATCTTCCGCCACGGGCTTCACGGCCGTATCAAACGCACTGTTGTCTACAGCGACGAGTTCAAGGGCCACAATCTCGACGGCAACAACTTCTCCGACGGGTGAAACGACTCTATCGAACGCTGCGGCGACGAGGGCCACGACGTCTGGTGAAGTAACTTCATTCCCTGGTACAACTACCGTCTTGCCATCTGTGGCAATGAGCCTGAGAGCCACCACATCGACGGCCAGGAGCGTGACGACCCCGTTGAATGCTTTGTCATCTGCGGCGACAAGCTCGAGGGCCACAACATCGGCGGCAGACACACCTTCCTTGGGTGCACCAACAGTATCGAACGATCTATTGTCTACAGTTGCGAACTCGAGAAAATTGACATCAACGTCTTCTGCTACAGGTGCCACCAGCGCGTCGAATGATCCGTTATCCGTGGCGACTAACTCGAGGGCCCCCGGGACATTTTCTACCAGTCGTAGTGGAACGGCTATTTCAGATGATCTAGCACCTGCGGCGACGAGCTCGAGGGCCACTGTATTGGCGGCCACACCTTCTACCACCAGTGTAACGACCCTATCCGATGACTTACTGTCAACGGTTGCAAATTCAAGAACGCCGATAGTGACCTCTTCGTCCACAGGTGTGTCCTTTAACTTATTAACTATGACGTTAGACTAAGGATTTTCATCCCCAGGTGCAACCACCTTGTCCAATGGCCTCACATCTCCAGCGACGAGCTCGAGATCCATAACATCGGTGGCGACATCTCCCACAAGTGTAACAACGCTCTCCAACGACTTGTTGTCTACAGTTGCAAGCTCTAGAGCGTCGGTAGTAACATCTTCGTCGACAGGGGTCAATATCTTGTCGAACACTCTATCATCCACGCCAACGAGCTCAAGGGCCACCGCATTGGTGGCGACACCTTCCGCGACGACCTCGATCAGATTGGGCGAAACATCTTCTACTCATGATCAAGCAACTGCGTCAAATGATCTGACGTCCGCACCGACAAGTTCGAGAGCCATCACATCGGCAGGGACATCTTCGTCCGGGGGGACAACTGCTGTGTCGAATGACCTGTCATCTGCAGGAACGAGCTCAAGGACAGCGCCATCGGTGGCAGCACTTTCTGCGACGAGTGCAACTATAATGTCAAACGACTTGTCATCTGTGGCGACCAGCTCGAGGGCCACCACTTTGACCGGAACATCTTCTAACGGTAGCGGAACGACTGTGTCGAATGATATGTCGTCTGCGGTGACGAGCTCAAGGACCACGACGATCGTGTCAAATCCTGCAACTGGCGTAGCAACCATGCTGACTAGTTCTAGGTCTCAGACGTCGGCTGCGACGCCCTCAGCCACTGGTGCAACGACAGTGTCGAATGATGTATCATCTGCGGTGACCAGAGCCACTACATCAGTAGTCCCACTTTTTGCCACTGGAGAAACACTTTCGTCGAATGACCAACAGTCTACGGTTGCAAGCTCGAGAACGTCAGCGACATCTTCTGTTACTGATTTGAGAACAGTGTCGAACGATGTGTCATCCGCGGTGACGAACTCGAGAGCCACCATTTCGGCTGGGTCTACAGTTGGTGTAGCGAGTTTCAGGGCCACCACGACCGCAGCTACACCTTCCGCGACGAATGCGTCAACATTATCAAATGATTTGATGTCTACAGTCACCATCTCGAGAACGTCTGTAGGTATATCTTCGTCGACAGATGCAACTACCGTCTCGAATGACTTGTCCTCTGCGGCAACGAACTCAAGAGTCACCTCGCTGGCGGCAACCTCTTCTACCAGGGCGACTGTGTCGAATGATCTTTCATCCGCGGTGACCACCTCGAGGCCCACAACATCGGCGGTAGACACACCTTCCTCGGGTACACCAGCAATGTCGAGCGATATATTGTCTACAGTTGCAAGGTCGAAAATAATCTCGAATGATCTAGCATCTGCGGCGACGAGCTCGAGGGCCACTGCATTGGCGGCTACACCTTCCGCCACCAGTGTAATGACCCTATCCGATGACTTACTGTCAACGGTCGCAAGTTCAAGGACGCCGACGGCAACATCTTCGTCCACAGGTGTGTCCTCTTACTTATTAGCTATGGTGTCGAGCTCAGGATCTTCGTCCACAGGTGCAGCCACCTTGTCCAATGATCTCGTATCTGCAGCGACGAGCTCGAGGGTTACCACATCTGCGGCAACCCATTTTGCGACAAGTGGAGCGAGTGCGTCGAACGTCGTGTCATCCACTTTTGCGAGTTCGAGGACGACCACGTCGATGGCCGCACCCTTTTCCATCGGCGTAACGATCGTGTCGAACGCCCTGTCATCTTCGGCGACGATCTCAAGGGCCATAACATCGGCAGAGACACATTCTCCCACAAGTATAACAACGCTCTCCGATGACTTATTGTCTACGGTCGTAAGCTCGAGAGCGTCAGTAATGACATCATCGTCGATAGGAGTAACGATCGTGTCGAACGTATTGTCATCGACGACGAACTTGAGGATCGCGGCGGCGGTGGCGGCGGCGACGCCTACAACAAGTGAAATGAGAATGTCGGAATCTACAGCGACAAGCTCGGCGGCCACGACACCGGTGGCCATATCTACGACAAGTGGAACGAGTGCGTCGAACGACATATTATCCACTGTGGCAAATTCGAGGGCGATCATGTCGACGACCACACTCTCTGCTACTGGCGTTACAATCTTGTCGGATGCGCTGTCATCTCTGGCGACGTCAAGCTCCAGGGCCACGATGTTGGCTACAACTCCTATATCCACAAGTAGAAGTACCGAGTCGAGTCTACGGTCCTCTGTGGTGGCTAGCTCGAGTATCACATCATCAGTGGTCACATCTCCTGAAACATCTTCTAGTACAACCAGTACTTCGACAAACACGGAGAGGACGAGCGTAGGGGCCACGATTACCAGCGGCGTTGGGAGAAACTCCGCAGCGTTGGCAACCGCTAGCGACGTTACGACCACTACACAGAGGACAAGTTCAGAGGGTGCGAGTGCTAACGACATCGTAACGACAATGGATAGGACGACTGTATTGACCGCGACTGCCACCAAAGTTACAACCAGCACGCTTTCAACTGCCAGTGATGTCTCAACAGTCTCAGAAAGGACGACTGTCGTGGCCGAGACTTTGAGCGGCGCTACAACAACCATGGGGAAAACAAGTGCACCGGTGGACGTTACTTCCAGCGATGTCTCAACAGTGATAGGGAGGACTAGGGTAGCAGCCGCGACTACCGGCATTACAACGACCGTGGACAGAACGTCTGCAGCGGCAGTAACAACCAGCAACGTCTCGACAGTCATAGGGACATCGACTCTTGCGTCAACTGCTATCGATACCTCAGCTTCCACGGAGCGGATGGCAGCAGCTGCTGCCAACGAAGTTACGCCCACCACGGAGAGGACCACTTCAGAAGTTGCAACGACAACCGCAAGAACGATTGCGACAGCCGTGACTAGCAGCGTTGCTTCGACCACAGGGAGGGCCACTGTTGCGGCCGCGACTACCAGCGACGTCGCAACAACCACGGAGAGAACGACTGCAGCAGTTGCCGGCGATGTCTCAACCACTCAGAGGACGAGCGTAAGGGACACGACTACCAGCGACGTTACAACTATTGTAGCATCTGTGATTACCAGCGACACTACAACCAGGACGACTGTAACGGCTGTCATCGTCAGCGACGTTGCAGCGACCATAGATAGGACAAGTTTAAGCGTTCCAGCCTCCGCAGACAGCAATATCTTACCGGCCACGGTCAGATCAACTGCATCTGCGGCAACTACCAGCGAATTTACGACGACCACGGAGAAAACGACTATCGCATCTGTGACCTCCGGTGAGAGGACAACAGTGTCGATTGCGACAGCCAGTGGCGTCTCAACGAGAACAGCTGTAGCGGGGGAGACTGCCAATGATGTCTCAGCGTCCACAGAGAGGATAATGGAAACTACCAGCAATGCATCGATAACCACGGTTAGGCCAACTGGATCCACAGCCACTGTCAGCAATGTTTCAACGGTCTCAGATAGGACTTCTATACCGGGGCCCGCAGCGACTGTCAGCGAAATCACAAAAACCACGGGAAGAACGACCACAGCTGCCCTAATTTCAGGCGAGAGGGTGACTGTAGCGGCGACGATAACTTCCATTGGTACTATATCAACCACGGAGAGGACAATTGCAGCGGCTGTGACTGCCAGTGACGTCACGATTACGGTGAGGATGACAGTAACAGTTGCCACTGCCAGCAATAACTCAACTGTTACACAGAAGGCGACCGCTGGCAGAACGAATGCGGTGACTGTGACTGCTAGCGACGTTACAGCGACCGCACAGAGGACGACTATGGCCACTCCCGACGATTTCTTAGCGGACACAGTCAGGTCAACTGCAATCGCGGCTACTACTGATGAATTTACGACTGTAGCGACCACTGCCAGCGAAGTTTTGACGGTCGATAGAACAATTGTACCTGCGGCCACTGCCAGCGAAGTTTCGAAGGCCATTGACAGGAACACTGTTCCGATGGCGACTGCCGGTGAATTTACATCGACCACTGGGAGAACTACTGCAGCGGCCGTGGCTGCGGGCGATGATGCGACGATCGCAGAGAGGACAACTGCAGGGACTGTCGCAGACATTACGACGGCCACGGAGAGATCCGCTGTGTCCATGGAAAGGACAACTGCAACTATGGTGGCCACCAGCGATGTCGCAACGATCACAGAAAGAACAACGCTCGCGGTTCCGACTCCCTTCGATATCACGACGGCTACGGAGAGGACAACTGCAACAGTGACCACCACCAGCGACGCTGCAACAGAAAGAATCGCCGGAGCTGCTGCGACTCCCTTCGATTCCGAGACGGACACAGAGAGGATACCTGTACAGCCGGAGAGTGTTATCGATGTCTCTGTAGCCTTTGAGGGGATAAATGTAGAGGTGGTGGTTGATCAGGATGAAGGGGATAATAGCGCGGTGATCTCTCCTGCCCCCGGTCTGCGAATAGTGAAGCGACGACTGCAAGGCGAAACGAAAAGCCACTCTCGGAAGAATCGCCAGAACCGCCATGACGATGGTCATTTTGGTGCCCAACTCGACGATGCCAATCATCATTCCGGCGTCAAGCTCAAGGACGGCAAGCCTCAACCGCCTGGCCAGCTTGCCCGAAGGTCTATGTGGTCACTTTTTGGCTAAGGTTTGGACGAGTTTCTTTTGAAGTTGATTTGAATTTGAAGCATCTTTTTTTGCAGCCACGAGAATGGCGAGTACCGTCGTCTTGAAAAGTTTGAAGACATTGCATGCGGAGTATTGTGTTTAGAATCATAGAGATTTTATTTTTACTTATTTATTCAAAGTCGGTTTCGAACGTGTACTTTTATTTGGGCTATAATATACTATTCGATTTTTTTATCACATGGTGAGGCTGAACCGACACGGCTCTGACTGCACAGCGCCTACATGGGTTGCCGTATACGATGATCGACCACTTGCGGTTGACATACATAGGCACACTTTAGGTTTGTACATCGGATGAACCCGGCCCGACTCGGCCGCGTTTGAGCCGGGTGTGGTTGTGACGTATGAATTTCGAATTCCATTCCCCGTCGCAAGGGATGTTTGTGCTCATGTTTCCAATCATCGCCACCTCAACCTCCCATCAAGTTTTTTTCTAGAGCCAGTTAGCATGCCCATCGTAATCCAAGACGGGAACTCCACCATTGACAGCACCGAGCAAATGTCTCATCTTGAGCCACAGAGCGAGGTTCATTCGCTGCATGGCCCCCCACCTGAGCTCGTGGCCCCGCAGCACGCGCACGGTGATCGGAACGTTGTGGGGCTCATCAGAGATGCGATAGTACCACTCAAGTTCAATCTCGTGCTTGAGAACAAGGGGAACGTGGCGCGCGACCATCTCGCGTCCGAGCGGACGTATCTCGCCTACGTGCGTACGAGTCTCGCATGTGCGAGTGCAGGCGTCGGTGCGTGCCTCCTTTCTTTCGTTGATGCACCCTTTGTGACGAACGAACGCGGGCGGATGGTACCAGCGTCTGTCCAATTGTTTACGAGCAGTACTGCCGCCGGGGTGAATCTGACCAAGTTTGCAAAGCCTGTCGGGGCTATGATCATTCTGTTTGGACTCGTCGTTCTCGTCGTCGGTATGTCTTTTGCCTTTTTATTTATCTATTTGCCGTGCTGTCTCACCTCGATCTCTCTCGTCTGTGTCGAGTAGGCGTCGTCCGATACTTTTCGACGCAGTCTGCGCTTGTCCGTGGACGTTTTCCTGTGGCGCGGCATTCCATCATGATGATTGCGTTCGCTCTCGGGTTACTGGTTAGCGTTGTCTTTGGAATTACCGTTGCTGGGACGAAGAGGTGATTGCGCTGCGTGCATCGGTGCCGTGTACCGGGCTTCTGGAGCAGGACCTCCGCATGACGCGTTGCCAGTGATGGCACGCTGATTCGTATCTCGTTCCGCGCGTCAAAACATGGATGGGGCAGGGCCACATGGAAGGCTTGGGGTTGGCCATCATGGGAGAACGGACGTTCTTTTTCTTTTTCTCTCTTGGCGAAGAAGTCATTAGCACGAGTCACGTGATAGTATAGCACTAAGCAGAGCACGGACAAGGGCAGGACGGTCGCAGCTGTACTGCGCTTGATTCTGCACGATCATGTTATCCTCCTTTAGAGAAACCGTGACGCTCTTGTTTGCGACGCCCGTCGTACCTCCAGTCGCCAAGGTCAATACGGTGGACGTTCCGCTCGTAGAGGTGCCGTCGAGCGGAGGGAGAGCCGATTATGATGATCGGTTAGGTGGTCTCGTCGACACACCAGCGGAAGGTTTCGCACTTGCTGTGAGCCCTTTTTTCTTCTTTGGTCTGTTGATTCTGACGGCGGAAAGTCGCTCTCCTCGGAGAGTAGGACGAGCGGACAGAGTCGTGGGAGGAGTAGCACGGCTGATCAGCCGAGAGAATGATCCGCGTGGCCGACTATTTCCATGCGCTCCCTGAGATCACCGACCCCGACGCGGGTTGCGTTGTCAATCGACAACGATGGGTACATGCAGTCACTGGCGCGCCGTCGTATAATCTACTCCCCCTTGGTTCCGGCTGGCACGTACTGTGGGATATACTCGGGCTTGTATTTATCTCCGTCTGCGTTGTTTTTCATTTTGGGAATGCAGTGGTTCTAAGATTTGGTTTCACAGAATTGGGTTCTATCACTGGGGTCAAGATCGGATATTGGACTTCAAGTCACTGCCTGCAGAGTATTGTTCTGCTCCGAGAATGCCACGTCATTGTCATGTGATATCTTATATGTGCGGAACAGCCCGGGCTTAGCGTGGTCACTGCCACTGCGGGACCGCTTGTATCGGGAGTTCATGTCGTGCGGAAAAGTGGCCATCATAACCGGCGCTTCGTCGGGTACGTACGATCGATGAGATCGATCATGTAGTGCTCAACCCGTACAAGGCATCGGAAGGCACGCGGCGATCGCGCTTTCAGCTGGGGGATGGCGTCTCGCGCTGACGGCACGACGTCTTTTCGAGCTGCAAGAAACTCAAACGGCATGTGCACATCCGGAAGAGTGTCTCGTCGTCCAAGGGGACGTTACCGACGAGGCGTTTGTCAAGCTGCTTTTCGAGCAGACGATCGAGCGGTTCGCCAGGCTCGATCTATTGTTCAACGTACGTCCGCGGATGCGCTTTTTTTGATGGGTTGGCCTGACCTGAGTGGGGGAAAAAAAAAAGAATGCGGGACGGGTCGACGGGGCGCATCCGATCGAGGAGATGCCGCTCGACGTGTTTTCGTCCGTCATGAACGTGAACCTCGTCGGGTCGTTTCTCTGCACGCGTGAGGCGTTCAAGATCTTCAAAGCACAGACGCCCACGGGAGGTGAGCGTGGTCCGATTATCCGCTACGACGAGATCGTGTTTACATGGCCCCCAAAAAGGACGGATCATCAACAATGGTTCGATCGCTGCACATGTGCCGCGTCCGCGCGCGGTGGCGTACGCATGTTCCAAGCACGCCGTGTTGGGGTTGACCAGGACGAGCGCGATCGAAGGACGGGAGTTCGATATCTCGGTGACGCAGATCGACATTGGTGCGATACGCTCGTCGCTTGTGTCTCTCGAGTCGCTCACGGGGACGGGGTAGGAAATGCACACACGTCCATGGCGTCTCGGTTGACTGTGAGCGCGCTGCAGCCGGATGGACGGTATGTCGCCGAGCCGACGTTTGATCCCGTGCACGTCGGAGAGACGATCGTGCATATTGCGTCTTTGCCTAATTCGGTCACCATGCTGGAGGTCAATATCATGTGTGTTCCTTTTCTTGTTTTTGCAACGAGAAACACGTTTGATGTTCATCTGTAGGGCGACTGGGATGCCGTATGCGGGACGCGGGTGAAAAGGTGGAATAGCTGGTAGGATAAACGGCAGAACGATATGTTGAGTGTCAGACTCGTTTCAAAGGAAAGTAAGCTCAAGGGATGAGTGGATATCACAGGTGATAGAAACGTGAGTATGTACAAAATGCCCTACAAATGATTCGATAGCGGTTCACGGCAGCGAAAAGAGTCCCCGTATGATCTCTTGCGTGCCTTCCAGCGTCCCGATCTCGTTATGGGCCCCCATCAACGTCTTGAGAAGTACGATCGTCTCGCCAGAGGCTGAAAATGTGTGCATGACACCAAAGTTGGGCATGGGCGTCCGCGTCAGCAACGCTTCCCGCGTCTCGCGCTTGTGCGCGGCCTGTCCCCGGAATCTGTTCCACTCCTCGTTGGTCCACGACTGCGGCTCGCGAGGAAGCGGGTCTACGGGAGGCAAAAAGGGCTCTATGAGCGCGTCAAACAGGGCGTCTGAGTTGGTGTGAGAGATGTCCCAGTCGTTTTCGGCATGTGCGATCAACACGGGTACTTTGATTTTCTGCGATGGCACGGTTGAGGAAAGAAACCGGACGAGAAAAGAGATCGCTCTTACCGTGATGGTGGACAAGGTATCGAATTTGTGCAAAAGGAACGTCTTGTAGAGTTCTGGACATGGTCAGCCTTTGGCGCGAGATGCGGAAGCAGAAAGCTGAGCTTACCAGCGGCGTGGGGTATCATAGTCAAGGGACGCATGACGGGGAACAGGCCAAACACGCTGTATGTGTCCACGAGGGTATGCATGGACGTGAAGGGAGACATCAACACGAGGCCCCTGAACCGGATCTGCTCTTCGGAGAGGGATACGGCGAGAGAGGATGCGACGGCGGTGCCCAAGCTGTGGCCAACAACGAGGACGTGTTCCGGATTGGCGCCGTTAGAGACGAGCCAATCAAAGGCGGCACGTGCATCCGTGGCGAGACCACGTTCGGTCGGAGAGCCGGGGCTGTCCCCGAACCCACGATAGTCTATCGCCAACACGTTCGTGCCGAGGCGAGAAGAGAAGGCGCTGTATTGCTGGACGCGGACGGGGAGCGCACGGGTGCCCGCGTTCCCATGGAAAAAAAGGACGGTGGGACTCGAACGGAGAGCGTCCGAGACGAGAGAGAGAGCGGTGCCGGGTGCGAAGGGGAACGAGATGGAGTGGTACTGGTGGTCGGAGAGGACGAACCAGGCGCCGAGGGTGTGGTTATCTGGGGTGGCAATCTTGACGTTGACGGTCTTTCCGGCTGTGGGCGGGCATGAGCTTTGGTATGTGAGGCGAGCGTGGACGTACGCGCCAGACCGTAGCGTTCGGGGGCCTCGAACTGAGTGTTCCAGGGCAGTTTCAAGCCATGCATGTAAATGATGCTATTCGATCGGAGGGTGAGCGAACGAGGAGTATGTGGGTTCAGATGCTCACTGGGACTGAATGAATGGCACCGTCAGGAGCAGCACGACGAGGACATAGACACCGCCCAAGACTGCAAAGAACGTGCGGACGCGCGAGAGATGGAAGCTCATTTCGAAAGCCAGTGCACGCGTATTTGCCGGTATTTATCCTACACTCGGATCTAACTAAATTTACTCCTCTCACGAATGTCAGATCATCCTTTCGGAGCAGACTTCCGATCCCACGTCCTTTGCCCCTGGACTCCACCTTGACCCAAGGGATCCATGGCGATCGGAATCAGATCTGGACGCGTCTGCACACGAGCACTATTTTTCTGATGCAACCATTCATTTCCGATGCTGGCAAGCGATCTTTCGATCGCGGGGAGGATGGACCATGGACGTGCCAACGAGATCAACTGGCACTCGGATTGCGGGAGGGGCAAGTGACAAGACTCTTGATGATCATGGAGTGCGTCTAAACTCTGCATTTCCCAGCGTCGCGCGGGCTGGTGACTCCGCGCGTTGGTGTGAATACATCGCCGGATGTAACAACTAGAGAACGGAACGAGTGAGAGCAAAGAGTGGAGCCTGGGATGGGATTCCTGTAGGTACTATTACAAGACGACAGACGGTCAACTTCGTTTCCTCCACCTGGGTCATGGCGTTGCCATCCGCTGTGTCGCTTAATTTTGCTTCCGTAGTGGTCGTGTTCTCCCCACCTTCGTCATCACGACGCGTTGTCACCCCTGAGCCCTCGCGTATCGGCTAGGGAGGGGGGAGTGGCCAGACTAACGATAGATCGGTTAGATTGGTAGAAATGAAACGACTGAAAATAAGAACAAGTTGCCGAATGTTGGAGATGGACTGTCACGGTGCCGATGCGAACGGAGGCGATGGACAGGGAACGAAGTGGGGAAAGCAAAGAAAAGGGATGGAACGGAACAAACGTAAAGAGTGGGCAGCCGATGCGTGGAGGATGCTCAGTTGGTCTGCTCGGCGGGCGGACAGAACGAAAAATTCCGCTCCCCGCCGCCGCTTCACGGCACGCTCTCCTTCTTACTCCTTTTTCGAGCGGGATAAGGAGACACGACAAAACGGACGATCCCGGCGTTGTTGAGGACGTACTCGAGACCAGCACTTTGTTCGTGCCTACTCTGATGCTCGTTTCGTCCCCCACATCGAGTCGGACAACGTGGGGGACGAAGCAAGCGCCGCGAGCGTCCTGGCTGTCATTCGCCGTCGCGACGACGCAAAGACAGCGCGTCAGGAGGAGCTGCCATAAAGGATCGATAAGCGCTGGGATCGTGAGACATGTCGATTGAGATATGGTATAGCTACGATGGGAAGGCATCAAGTCGTTCCGCTAAATAGCCATTTTCGGCCCGGCGCGCGAAGATACTTGCGCTCACTGAACAAGTGTATTGCCTGACTTTTGGAATCAATAAAACAATATTGTCGATACACCGATATAGTACAAATCCATCGCCCAGATAAAAACGTAACTAGTAGTGGTAATCTGGATGGAAACAAGGTGGTCCCTAGAAACCGTGGGGACTCAGTCCGACAAAAACAGGTTTCGGATGACTTCCTGTGTGCCCTCCAACGTCCCAACCTCGGCATGGGCACCCGTCAGGGTCTTCAAAAGCACGATCGTCTCGCCAGACGCCGCAAACGTGTCCATCACCCCAAAGTGCGGCATGTCAGTCCGAGTTAGCAATTCTTTGCGCTTCTCCTGCTTCAGCGCTGCCTGCGCTCGGTGTCTGCTCCACTGTTCCTTGGTCCACAACCCTTGCTCGAGCGGAGGAGATTCTACGCGAGGCAAAAAGGGTTCTACAAGACTGTCGAACAGAGCGTCTGAATGCGTGTGAGAAATGTCCCAGTCGTTTTCCGCGTGTGCGATCAACACTGGCACCTTTACTTTCTGCGACGCACGTTCAACGCTCGATGTCACACGTTAGCGGCCAAAGAGACCTCACCGTAATAATGGAAAGCGTATCGAATCTGTGTTGAAGGAAATTCTTGTAGAAACCTGCGCGTTCGTCAACCTCTGATCCCTCATCCAACGTGAAAAGACCCACCAGACACCCAGGGCACCTTGGACACGGGAAGCAGCAGCGGGAAGAGACCCAGGAAGCTGTAGGTGTCCACGAGCGTATACATTGACGTGAACGGGGATATCAACACGAGCCCCCTGAATCGGACCCATTCTTCCGAGAGGGACACAGCCAGAGACGACGCGACGGCCGTACCAAGGCTGTGGCCCACGACGAGGATGTCTTCCGGCCTCGCGCCGCTGGAGACGAGCCAGTCAAAAGCTGCTCGCCCATCGGTTGTCAGACCGCGTACGCTCGGAGACCCCCGGCTGTCTCCAAACCCCCGATAGTCGATCGCTAAAACGTTGGATTTCAGTCGCGATGTAAAAGCACTGTATTGTTGAACGCGCACGGAGAGCGCACGGGTGGCAGCGCTTCCATGGAGGAACAGGACGGTCGGACGTGATGCGAGCGCGTCCGAGAGGTGTGTCTCGGCGGCCGAAGGTGAGGGGGGGAAGGGTAGTGAGCGGTAGTGGTCATCTGAGAGAACGAACCACCCGCCGAGTGTGTGGTTGTCTGGGGTGGCTATCTTGCAGTTGAACGTTTTTCCGGCTGTGGAATGGGTGAGCGTGCTATTCGATCTTGGGAGGTCAATGACGTACGCGCCAAGCCATAATGTTCTGGCGCATCGTAGCGTGCGTACAAGGGGAATTTGAACGCGTTCATGTAAATGGTACTTTTGATCACGAGGATGAGCCACTCATTTATGTACTAGGACGATCGAACGCTCACTTGGACTGGACGATCGGTATCGTCAAGAGGAGCACCCCAACGAGGTAGATGCCACTTATGATGGCAGCAGCGGAAAATGGCTTCCGGGCGTGGGCGAGCAAGTGTGGGTTGGCGGCCCATTTTTCTAGGTTTATCGACGACACCATGACGTCTGTGGAGAACAAAAGGGAGGGGAACTAGTAGCCAAAACTCTCGCGGAGAGGCGTCAACGAGTATTTATGCTCTAGTTGTGGCAGCATGTCTCTAGAGTCTGTCGTTTTGGTGCATCCTGGCAATTTAGATCCGTGGTAGCCGGTGTGACAAGAATCCAACACTGCCAAGGTACGGTCCAGGCCTCCACTTCGCTCACACGACCCGCATGGGAGACCGTGATTGGCCAGAACTGGTCATACGACCACGTCAACCGACGGGCTATTTGGGTGCTCGTGTAGACTGATCGAAATTCGCCATTCGTACCAAGATGCTTCTTCGAAAAGCACCACTGGGGCTGTCCCGCTGCACACTGTCCACACAAAACTTCAGAATTTCGAGTCACACGAGCAGTTCAGGTTCGTACCCATGTTCTTCTCCATTTGGTGAGATGTTTATTAAAAGCCAATTTGGCGTCTGCGCAAAGTGGCGACCATCGCTCATCTGCAACACGTGTAGCCACCACTCGCAGGCAGTCGACCAGATATGGGTACTGATTAGACAGCGATAACCGCGGGCGCAGACAAAGCAGCACTCCTAGGATACGGCCGACCCTGTCGAGAAAAACGAGCCACAATGCAAGATGTCATCGATAAGAAAGCAAGGGATGTCCACAACCTATTTTAGTGCCTTGTTGGCACCCACGCCCAGCCCACGCGGCGACGCCAAAGGACTTTGTCTGGACTCTGCAGGGCGTCTAATAGCAAAGTCCATGCAGCGAAGGAGACATCGCTCGTGTTTCCTTTCGTCGTCGTGGTCCATTATGAACGAGGGAATCGAAGCGCTAGAATCAACACAAAAGGATCAGCGACTCGACGCCAAACCACAGCACTCCCGATATAGGTTACGGTGCAGTACGTCCGACTTCCACGCAACTCGACTGATGATGCCACTCTGTCGACATTCATCGGGTCCGAATGCCGGTTGACGCGACCATATGGCCTGGTACGCCACCCCCTCAAATTTCTTCTTCTTCATGGAATGTGTTGGTGTGTCCATATCCATCACGTCGGCCGAACATATCATCTCTTTCATCCCATGTCTTATCGTCGGAACCTGATCAGATTCCCGGCTTGAGCTCGCGCTTTGGCGCAATGTGGCGGACTTGTTGATATTGATGGAGGTAACACGGCGATGGACATTGAAATCTTTCCTATCCCTTAGTTGACCTACATAGATACTGTGTGCCATACTCCGATACTCGTCCCCATTACCCTAGTAGTCTTCGTGAATGCACTGGTCTAGCCAGACTTGAGGAGTTGAATCCGTTTCATCTCTTTCGACTATTGGCTAGTCTATCCTCTCTACTGTTCTCGACATCGTCCTACACTCTGACACTGGCAATCAGAGCAAAGTTCGGCCACTCCTCTGATCCGATTAGGACTATTGAGGCAAACTTATCATTGCGAAAACTCACGATGCAGAAATACAGCTCATGTAAAACCGTAGCGAGGGAGTAGCGACTGCGAGAGTTCAGCTCCTGTTATCCGGCATGCCTGGAGCGCAAGCTCACTGGCCAGCAGGTCCTCAGTAGGAGCTCGGCCGATAACGCTGTAGAAACAGCCTAGAGTACGAGCAATCCGTGCCTAACGGGGGAGGATGTCAGTAAATTAGTAATAAGCAATCGAACGAAAATCTCACCGGCCTGTTAGTGAACACGTCCCCGTTGACTGACATTGAAGATGACAGGCATCAGACCCCTTTGCATGACAGCGCGTCTGGGAATGTAGGCATCACGAAGCAGTGGATGGTGGGCAGTGCGATCCATCGGCGTATGCTACCGATTCCGACCGACGGAGCTGCCACAGTGTTATTCTAGAAGACCAGGGAATGATGGAGACTGGTACACGCGGTATTCATGTACGTCAGCTAGGGTAGTCACGATAGACTAGGAAACATGTCACCTCCATCTCGACCGCCAATTGTAGCACGTCTTTACCCTCACTTCGATGACGAAGAGGTTGGCAAGGAGGCCGGCGACGGCGTGGAAACTTGAAGAAGAGGAAAAGTACTTCATATTTTGAAAAGGCCTTCCATAGAGGCATGTCACTGTGGGTGACGGTGCCCGCATCCGTCCGTCACACCCGAGGGCCGCAAATTTGTAGAGAAACTCGGGGTTGCTGCCGTCGCATTTAGTATTTGAGAATCTGAATCACCCAGTAAATCTTGTATCAGAAATATGACAAGTTGGATCGGATCCAGAGGCTGGGGCAGGCTCGCTAAGTGTCGTCTCCACCATGGCATCATCGTGAGAAATTGTCTGAACTTCGCATGGGGATTGTGCCGCAGTATCAACACTTACACCTCAGACACAACCGAAAAAGTATGAGTAACAGAGTGGGAAAATATTGAATAACATGTTGAACTCTGAAAACTGAGTTTGTTAGCAACACTTATTTATGACAGATTTCGAATAATATAATTAATTATGAAGGTGAAACTTATTCATGAGAACAAGTTCAGAATGAGAGTGATCAAAACAGATAAGACATGTAAAATAATATGTTCACATTCATATTCGATGAAAATTATTTTGAGCAAGCATCTACTTAATATCTTAGCTATGTTTATCACTATGCAATTTATACTTTTTTAATGATATATTTAACATCTGATGTGTCAAACGAGATTAAGTCAGAGCCACTGCATATTTGAGTACAAAGTATGAATATATACATTATCTGTTAACTTGGCATAGTGAAATATGGACTCTGAACAAGCTGTTGTGTATGCATGACCAGTCCACTGAGAGGGCCCTGTAGTTACTAGTGGTCTGTATGCTTCTCTACAGGGATGTGATCAGTGTAAGGTAAAGCTTTGGTTAAAGCAATATGGAAACTCACCGTGTTCACTGACTGTGGCAGGGGGGTTTTAGTTTGCACCATAGTTGACTGTGAGCTGAATTCACGCAGAATTTAAACGTTAGTAGGGAATCAGTGCATTTACATAGGATAACTGTTGAAAGAAAAGTGATCACGTGTTCGTGTGAACCTTATCACATGACATTGGACACATGTGACTTGATCACATGGATGATCACATGCTTCTTGAGACACAGAACAAGTCTGGACACAGTCTAAAGTCGTCTTATCAAGATAGAGATCTAAGATCGGTCTAGAATCATCTTATCTTGTTATCTGTTATCTTGTGTCATCACAAATGACAGATAATCCTATCAACCAATAGGATATGATTCGCTTATCATGGATTACTCATGATGACTGCGAATGACTCAGTCTAATGACTCATATCTGACTCATGCTGACTGATAGCTATTGATCCCACCAATAGCTTTTATCTCTCTTATCTAGTGTACGCGTCACCCCTCTAGATTAGGCAATATGTACATGGTCTGTGCACATATCCTGTACATATATAAACCCCAGACTTCTGGAGGATCAATTCCCAGAGTTAGCAATACAGTCTTCACTCAGACTACTCCTACTCTTCTACCTTCAAAGCTCCCTCAGTAACCTCAGAGACAAAGGGTGAGTATTTCCCTCACTCAGTTCTTGCATCTTCCTCACTGTGGACTCTGCTCCTGGGTTAGCCTAGGAGGCAGAATCAACACTGCTTTCTTCAATAACAATAACATGACTGGGAACAAGGGGGATTAATTCCCACTGCATTATGTGCGGAAACAAGAGGTAATAACAATAGCAACTGGGTTAAATCAAAGAAGGGTATGTATTTAGTGATGCAAGATGAAAAAGGAATTAAGAGTTGCTAAGTGGCCTAACGTAAAGCAGTACGTACAATGCATGAAGTACAATGCATGTTGAAGGCTGAATCTATGTGCCATGAAAAGAATACAAGAGTGATTACTGAGACGGGTACAAGGGAGTGAGGAACAATGCAGGGAACTGCAACATATAAATTGTGAGCTCAATGCAGGGCAACTCAACATTTCCGATGGTGGTATGTTTTTGCTCAACTTGTGACCCTGGGGGTAAGGACATCACCAAGAATGAAAGACAAGCACACGAAAGGAATGACTGAGTCAACCTCATTCTCTGTGGAGAGACTCAGAAGCATCACAATGACGTGATACATCATTCGACTCATTCCTGTGCTCTTCTGATCTTATTCGCATGGAAGGAGAATACCCAATTGGATTTATCACTGAAAGCAGCATCTGAGGAAATTGTGAGTGCTCCCCAAGAGGGGATTCGAAGGGACCAAGATGACAACATATGTGTCTTTGATTCATTTCTGTTTTTTTTCAATCCTACTCATCAGGAACTGGCCCAATGTATGGCCACGGTCTCACTGAAAGTAAGATCTGAGGAAAGTGTGAGTACTCAAGGCCAAAGTCGAATCCATCACAATGTTCTTACATTCTGCAGGTAGAGGAGGTCTCTTGAGAGATCTTCAGAATGACTCTAGAGGATGATGATTTGTGGAAGTGAGACATAGAGCAATTGGCTTCTCCTCCAACACAACTCACTGGAACCATGGGAGATATTTCTTCTGAAGCTGAAGGCTGCGATGGGGCTTTTGCTACGATTCTCTTGATTGACCATGAGATGCATCGTCATGCCCAAAATATAGAGAAGTTAATAAGTGGGTTAGATGGGCTGGGTGCTCAAGGAAGTGTACAAGTAGCTTTGGAAGAGCAGTCAACATGGCTTGAAGAAAATATAAACTCACTCATTTATCTTGACACTGGGCAAGACAAGACCAATGAACTCCTACATTACGAAGTGGAAGGAAAGCTGGAGGAACTCTTAGTAGCTGTGAAGAGCATTATCAAGACACTCACGGCTAGAACTCCAGAGGATATGTCGCAAAGGGAGAACATGGCACATGATGAAACAACTCTAACAATAAAGATGACTTTGAGAGAAATAGACCGCTTGGGCCTTCGTATGAGGAGATACTTGGGTAAGAGGAAAACTCCAAGTTATCAAAGCTGGGGAGCCAGCCTTGACGACCCGGGGGTTTATATACTATTCTAATGTATATACATGTTTGGTCTATTGCTATAAAGAGACATGGTACCATGATAAGGAGAAGATACATGATTGGTCTAAGAAGTAAAGAAGCATAAGCATGAGGCCACCATGAGGTGTGGCAGAATGGAAGAGAAGCATATCGTGCTGCCTACATGAGGTGTGGCAGCTAATTAATGAAAGGAGGAAGGGAAGTGCATTGCCTTGTGCTTGCACTGAGACGCGTGTTAGATAAATGAAAGGGTTCTACCCTGACATGTGTTGTGCCACGATGCACGAGTCTAGACTGCTTTGTAAGCAGGTCACGTGATACTTTAGAGATTGAAGCGACAAGTCCTGTTCTCCTTGGTGTGAGAACATGTTGCCATAAAGAGTAGGTTGAGAGTTCAACTCCCTCCTAGGGCAGATAATAGATCCCAGTGACTAGGATTCGTAACACATGAAATGACTTTTCTAGCCGTAGAGTTGGAAAACCACCAGTAGGTGTAGTCTGGCCAATCAAGGGAGAGGAGGAGTGTAACCAGGGTTCCGGTGAACCACACCACAACCTCAACAAATAGTAGGCCACAGGCCTATCAGGAGAGATACGCAAATAGTAGGGCTTGTCCCTATCAAGATGAGCTGAGGGGACACTCTGTCCCAGAGTACGAGAAGAGGAAATCTCCAAGTCTTCAAAGCTGGGGTGCAGCTCTGAGACATTGGGGTTTATATATCATGCACAACGTATGTACATGTTTGTGTAAATACCGTAAATAGTATAGTCCATAGAGATAAGAGGAACATATGCCATAGGGTAGTACATGAGCATAATGTGCCATTGGCTGGCAAGAGTCTAGACATGGGGCATGAGGTATGACATCATTAAAGAAGAAATAAGGGTCTAGCCCTTAGTGCATTTGGTGCGGCAAGTGCTGGTGTCTAGACTGTGATCATAGGCAGTCATGTGATAAGTTAGAGATGAGTCAAGAACAAGTCTCATCCACCTTGGTGTGGGAATAAAATACCATAAGCATCTGGTTGAGAGTTCGAACTGACACAAGGGAGAAAAAGAAGAGGAGAAATATATGATTTTAACAGTGCAAATTGTGAACTCTGGTAAGACTCTGCATAGTATAAGGATGTCGATCTAATATGTATAACCCAGAAACAAAATTCCAACTCAACTTTCGTCATGCAAATCCACTCGTCCTATTGAGCCTGCTCATTGTGGTGATATTGAACATCTTTGGACATCTCACTTGCCCCTGGTGTAATGTTACTTTGGAACTCTTGAATCTGTTGCTAAAGGCAGCAGTTGGCAATCCCAATCCCTGCTCCCCACCAAGCAATACTCAGTTGGATGAAAGCACTGGAGGCCACATCCCCTGTGACATATGCTCAGTATGTGAAAGATTTGACCTGGAACCCTCTACCCAGACACATGCTACTTGCATCAGGTATTGCTGTACATACCCACCAGTCCTCAGGAAAAGGACGAGAATGTATCTGGAATGGTGCACCTTCATGAAGTTCCATGGCAGCAAGCCATGTGGACAGCTTCTCGTGAAGACTAATAAGACTGGGGGCCACAGAAATACCACACCAATAAGACCATTTGTTGTACAAGATTACAATGACTATTTGGCAGGCGTATTGAGCTGTCCAGGAATGGAGGCAGCAATGGAGCATGGAACTAGATTGAACGACAAGTATCAGCTATGGGACATAAAGGACGGAACAGAAATCACTGAAATTGCAGGTCCTGATGGCAAGCCATTCATGGATGGACTTCAGAGGAGCAACCTCAGATTGGCTTGGAGCCTATCTGTCGACTGGTTTAACCCCCATGGAAACAAGACTGCCAGAAAGAAAAAGTCAGTTGGCTCCATTGCCATGGCCTTGCTAAACCTACCCCCAAGCCTTCAATATAAAGCAGAAAATCTTTACATTGTAGGCATCATCCCTGGCCCTAGGGAGCCCTTGCTCGACCAGATTAATCACTTTCTCCACTCTCTCATCAATTTCTTTCTACCTGCATGGCAGAATGGGACCTGGTTTACAAGAACCGTTGAGCACCCAGAGGGTTGATTATCCTGATCTCACATGCTCGATTCTTTCCCTTTCCACCATCTCGGCTTACCCCACCTCCCTCAGTGTACCAGTGTATAATAGTGATGTACTATAGCATACTGGTAAATAAAAAGACAAAAAGGATAAGTAAAAAAGGTGATGGGAGCAGACTTATCCAACAAAGTGCCACGTAATAGCAGCCTAAGTAAGTGGCGTAGTTTGGAGAAGTTACAATTGTAGTAACTATGCAACAGGACAATGTAGGTACTAGTTGTAGGTACAAGTTCCAAGGCTACCTACATAGCTATCTTATGTTATTATCAGAGGTGTTATATATGTTGGCAGCAACTTCATCTCCCATACTCCTCACTAATGCCCAAAGTCTTATCACACTGGACATTT
The DNA here is from genome assembly GCA_038090275.1 of Austroboletus novae-zelandiae. Lineage (NCBI taxonomy): Eukaryota > Fungi > Basidiomycota > Agaricomycetes > Boletales > Boletaceae > Austroboletus > Austroboletus novae-zelandiae. The sequence goes on along the minus strand of JBBPML010000040.1, from coordinate 3,032 downwards.
CACTGATATTTCTCTCCTCTCATGTGTCATGCTGTTTTTGCCCCGGAAAGTGTGATCTGCCCACCACCATTGACACAACATAAGATATTTCCTCATGATGAAGCTGGTGCTTCAGTTGTTCAAGCGCAAACACTAGAGCCTCCCATTGTACTGCCCTCCACCCTGTTGCCTAAAGATTTGATATGCAAACCTTGGAGTGAGGTTTTGAGGCTCAATCGAGGTGGTTACAATCTACAAGATAAGCTTGGTTGGCTGCCGGCTGAATATGAGGAAATTCGGGTCAATCTGACATTTACATCTATGTAGTTTCTTACTTACCTGCTGATAGGCTTTCATCATTCATCTGGCTTGAGAGCATCTCACCACCTTGAAACTGTGAAGCAGGCAATCGAGGGAACAACTCAAGATGGTATTTGCGAAGGTTGCTTGCATCTCACCTTGATCATGGTACCCTTCTCTGACCCTTCATCTACACGAAGGAAAGATACCCCCAGCTTTTGGAATATGATGGTGATTGGGTCGTGTCTGACTTTTTGAGAAGTTACCTGAAGAATAGCTCTGAATGTGGACATAGCAGATAATGAACATACATATATATTACACTGTACATCTCGACAATAGACGTGGGAAAAAAAAGAAAATACAGATGTTTCAGATTGCCTTTTCAACTAAAATGACTCTGGGAAAAGGAAGAGCCTCTTCATTGGCCGACGTGCCATCAAGATGCCTTACAACAATCTTCTGCTCCTTGGAGGACACTTTTGCTGCTAACAGAACTGTCTCAATTCTTTTCCCTCCTCCTTCCATACCCTTGATGACCATACACATTGTGTTCTTCTTGACAGGTGCATAAACTTGCAAAGATCTCTCTGGGATATTTTCTATCAACATTTGCCCACCCTTCATTTGAGAGGTCAGGCGAACAGCAAGATGTCTGTGTGGTGCTGGCCTGGATGGACCTTGGAAGGGACTAGGAACCTCTGTTTGGCAAGTCGACCTGTATAGGTATCACACCAACCGGGCGATATTTGGAAGACTGCTCAAAAAGTTTCAAGGGACTTCAAAATGTCAGGATGTAGCATGAAGTCAAAGGCTGGATAGGGTGAATTGATGCATTAGCCCTCATTGAATATTATAGGGATTGAACCTACATGATCTCAGCATGGCATTTTCCATCTGAGCACAATCATCATCATCAATCACCCAAGGATTGCTAGAGCTCCTGGTAGGTCCTGAAGGCACACTATCGCTGAGGGTGTCTAGAAGGGCAGCTTTATGAGAACTTTCAACAGGCCCCAACGATACATTATCTTGCTCGCCAGGAATATCTGGAGGCAGAGTCCTTTGCCAGTACAGTATATCGGAGACATCTCCTGTGCAAATGCACTAGCAACTTCAAGGTACTATATTATGATGTTATAAACCAACTTGCCTGACAATAACAATCTTCCTTGCATAGGTTGCACAAGAGAAAGCCCCTTGTGCAATGGTGCATGTGTCCTTCTCCAGACTGCAAAGTGTCTCTCACCAGCCTTTATCCAGGCCAGAGATGATAAGAACCTCCTTCCTGATGTAGAACTTGCTCTCATCACAGTTGTGCACATACGCTGATTGTTACGCTCAGGCGTAGACCCGAGTGACAAGGGGCGAGGGGACGTTAACGTCACTATTCAGCTGACGTGGCAAGGGTTTGATAGACGGGCGATCCGCTATCCTCAGCCTCAATGGTATGTCGTGAGCTGTTGACCTGGTCAACATATGTTGTGACACAGGGACGATGGAGTCGCTATGGTGATGCGACGACGAAGGGACGAAGGGAGCGCCTACTCAACAGTAAGGCGAGGACTGGGGGACCCGAGGGGAATCGATGATCAAGGTAGATTCGGGTAGGTCTAACTTAGGGAATACATCGAGGGTGTTATGATTCGCTTATACCCCTACTCTTTTCCCTTCACCCTTACCATAGTTGCCCTACAGACACTGCTCTTGCTGTTCGAGTCCCGCTTGAGCCACTTCTTTATTCCCCTTTTTCTTTACCGTCACTTACCTATTTAGCGTGACTCATCCGCAGTATCCGCAGCTGTACTGATACCGTTATCTCTGACTCACTCTCCTTCTTCGCGATTCCATCGCATTCTATAGTCGAGTCATCTCTTTTACGCTCCGCTTTATTCTCCTCAGACTCGCGTATATAAACCTCTCGATACCCTCGATGCATTCCCCAAGTTAGACCTACCCGAATCTACCTTGATCATCAATTCCTCTCGGGCCCCCTTGTCCTCGCCTTACTACCAAGAAGGCGTTCCCCTAGTCACCCTCATCGTCGCTCCTCCATAACGACTCCTTCGTCCCTGCGTCACAACATACGTTGACCAGGTCAACAGCTCACGACATACCGTTGAGGCTGAGGATAGCGGATCGCCTGTCTATCAACCCTTGCCACGTCAGCTGAATAGCGACGTTAACGTCCCCTTGCCCCTCGTCACTCGGGTCTACGCCTGAGCGTAACAAAAGGTCTAACTTGCTCTTCACTGGGCAAGCCTCACCTTAGCCCATCATTCATCCCTATCGCCCCTCGAACCCTAGACCCACCCTAGGCCCTCGTCGCTATCGCGAACCCTCACCGTCCCCCTCGGAACACTCCTCGGCCTCGCAAGAAGAGGTACCCACTGACAATGACATCGTCGTATCCACTGAAGATCACGAAGATCTTACCCTAGCCCACGCCCTCTCGTCCTCGTTGGTAATCCCACGAGCCCCCACACCCCCATCGCCCATGCCGATCAGTAGATCGAACCCCTTCACCCCACCCCCACCCATGTCCCACACCACCCCCACCTCATCATCGGTAAAACCCACCGAACTTCGCCTCGGAGTCCCTGAAGACTTCGATGGATCCTACGAACGTGCCATGCCATGGTACTACTCAGTCATGGCCTACCTCATCGTCAATGGGGAGGTCTACAACACCGACCAGAAGAAGGTCGCCTACGCCCTCTCCTTCATGAAGAAAGGGTCAGCACTCACCTGGG